>CAUYSK010107423.1:0-26168 GCA_963575035.1 Avahi laniger | reverse complement strand
CTTTTTGATAATAACCATTCTAACTGGGGTAAGATGACATCTCATTGTGGTTTTGATTTGCATTTCCCTGATGATTAGTGATGAGCATTTTTTAATATACCTATTGGCCATTAGTATGTCTTCTTTTGAGAAATGTCTATTTATATCCTTACCCACTTTTTAATTGGATTTTTTTTCTGTTGAGTTGAGTTACTTTTATATTCTGGATATTAGTCTTTGTCAGATGAATAATTTGCAAATATTTTCTCCCATTCCACAGGTTGTCTCCTTACTCTGTTAATTATTTCCTTTGCTGTGCAGAAACTTTTTAGTTTGATGTAATGCCACTTGTCTATTTTTGTTTTAGTTGCCTGTGCTTTCGAAGCAAAATATTTGTCTAGATCAATGCTTTGAAGTGTTTCCCCTATGTTTTCTCCTAGTAGTTTTATAGTTTCAGGTTTTATGTTTAAGGCTTTAATCCATTTTGAGTTGATTTTTGTCTAAGGTGAGAGAAGAGGGTCCAGTTTCCTCCTCTCACATATGGATATCGGTTTTCCCAGCACCGTTTATTGAAGAGGGTATCCTTTCCCCAATGTATGTTCTTGGCACCTTTATTGAAAATCAGTTGGCTGTAAATACGTGGATTTATTTTTTGGTTCTCTATTATGTTCCATTGATTTATGTGTCTGTTTTTATGCCAGTACAATGCTGTTTTGATTACCATAACTTTGCAATATATTTTTAAGTTAGGTTGTGTGATGCCTCCAGCTTTGTTCTTTTTGCTCAGGATTGCTTTGGCTACTTGGAGTCTTTTGTGGTTCTATATGAATGTTAGGATTGTATTTTCTATTTCTGTGAAGAATGTTGTTGGTATTTTGACAGGGATTGCATTGAATTTGTATATTGCTTTGGGTAGTGGGACCATTTTAACAATATTAAGTCTTCTGATCCTTGAACATGGGATGTCTTTCCATTTTTTGGTGTTCTCTTCAGTTTCTTTCATCAGTATTTTATAGTGTTTATTGTAGAGATCTTTCAGCTCCTTGGTTGATTTTATTCCTAGGTACAGTGTTTTTAGCTCTTACAGTAGAGATAAAATTGCTTTACATACCCCTAGTGTTAGAGTATTCTGAATATGACTATGCATTACTTACACCATTGAGATTTTTACCTTTGTATTTTAAAAAATATTATTTTTTTTTTTAGGGATAAGATCTTGCTCTGTTGCCCAGGCCGGAGTGCAGTGGTGCCATCATAGCTCATGGCAGCCTTAAACTCCAGGTCTCAGGCAATCTTCCCACCTCAGCCTCCCAAGTAGCTAGGACTATAGGTGTGTGTGATCATGCCAGCTAATTTTAAAAAATTTTTTGTAGAAACTGGGTCTCACTATATCTACATTTTTTATGTTAATGGTCCACAGTGTTTTATTTCAACTTAAAGAACTTGCTTTAGGCTGGCCGTGGTGGCTCATCCCTGTAGTCCAAGCACTTTGGGAGGCTTAGACAGGAAGATTGCTTGAGGTCAGGAGTTCAAGACCAGCCTGGGAAACATAGCAAGACCATCTCTAAAAAATAAAATAAAATAAAACAATTAGGTGGGCATGGTGCTACACACCTGTAGTCCCAGCTCCTTGGGAGGCTGAGGCAGGAAGATTGCTTTAGCCCAGTAGTTTGAGGTCACAGTGAGCTATGATTATGCCACTGCACTGCAGCCTGGGTGACAGAGTGAAACCCTGTCTCAAGAAAAGAAAAAAAGAAGAACTCATTTTAGCAATTCCTGTAGAGTGGACTTAGTGGTGATAAACATCCTTAGCTTTCATTTGTCTGGAAGAGTTTTAATTTCTCTTTCATTTCTGAAGGACAGATTTGTTGTGAAAAGTATTCTTGGTTGGCAGATTTTTTTTCCACTCAGCACTTTGAGTATATCGTCCCACTCTCTCATGGCCTTCAGGGTTTCTGTTGAGAAATTCACTAATAGCCATTTTAAAACTCCCTTGAATGTGGTGTGTTTCTTATCTTTTGCTGCTTTTAGTATTATTTCTTTGTCTTATATTTTTGATAATTTGATTATAATGTGTCTTGGTGAGTTCATCTTTGGGTGGAATTTGATTGGAGACTGCTCAGCTTCCTGTACCTAGATATGGTCATATTTCCCAAGATTTGGGAAATTTTCAGCCATTGCATTATTACCTTAAATATGCTTTTATGCCCTTTTCTCTCCCTCCTTCAGGAACTCCTGTTCTGCATAGGTTGATCCTCTTGATAGTGTCCCGTAAATCTTGTAGGCCTTCTTTCTTCTTTTTGCTCCTCTGATTGGATAATTTCAAATGTCCTATCTTTGAGCACACTGATTCTTTCTTCTGCTTGATCAAGTCTGCTGTTGAAGCTTTCTATTGAATTTTCCATTTCAGTTATTGTATTCTTTATGTCTAGGATTTCTATTGTTTAAAATTATTTTTATTTCTCTGTTAAACTTCTAGTTTTGTTCATTGTTTTCCAAATTTCATTTAATTTTGTATCCATATTTTCTTGTAGTTCCCTGAACTTCCATAAAAGGATTATTCTGGATTCTTTGTTAGTCATTTCATAGATCTCTAGTTGTTCAGGTCCATTACTGGAGCTTTATTAGTTTCTTTTGGTGCTATCATATTTCCTTGATTTTTCGTAATTGTTTTGCCCTTGCATTGGTGCTTGTGCATTTGAGGGATGGCCACCTCTTCTAGCTTTTGCTGGTGTTCTTTGGCAGTGGTAGACCTTCCTTATTTAGTCTAGCATGAAATTCTGGTTAGGGAAGTTGGTGGTGACCCTGGAAAGATATACCTTGCTGTCATGTACTCTTGTTGGGGTGGGCTGTTAACTGTGCTGTGGGGTTGAGTGGAACTGCTGGCCATGCTCTGTGGTCTGATGAGACTACTGGCTAGACTCTGCAGTAAGACAGAGCTGCTGGTTGAGCTCTGTGATCACCTCATGAAGCAGTGTTGTAGGTTGTCTTCTTTGGCTGGCCAGTTCTGCAACTTGGGTTTTGTGGTTGTGCAGGACCATGTGCTTGGCTCTGAGGCTGAGCAAGTTTTCTGGGGTTACATCTAAGCCACATGGGGTGAGCAGGGCCAGAGGCTGTGCTCCACAGATATGCATGTACATAGGCTTGCCTCCCATCCTAGCGTAGCCGTAAGCAGAACACTGAGGCTTGGTGTATTAGCCATTTGGCAGCTGGGACTGGGTGGGGCCAGATACTTTCTTTGTGAATAATCAGCAACCTGCCCCCTGTCTCCCAGCCTGGGAAAGTTTCAAGGAGAACACCAGGGCTGGATGTGGAAGCCAGTCAGGGATTCAAGCCCGGGAAACCCATTGACTATACTTCCTGCAGAGTGATGCTGTTGGCTGGCCTCTCTGGTGGTGATCCTCTGCCTGCTGGAATGCAGATCAACTACTAAGGTCACTGTGAGCTACACCCCTGTTGTTTGTTTCTAACTGACCTTGGGTTGTCTAGCTCTGCCGATACCCCCAATGTTTCCTATCGGGTGAGACAATAGAGCACCTGTGCACAGGGTCCCAGACTGGTGGGAAAGGTGAATGTTCACCTTGAACTCTCTCCTCCCTCCATGAAAACCGTGAGTCCTGGGGAATTCTGTGTGTGGTGCTATGCTGGCTTGGGGGAGGGCTAACACAGTTGAAATGAAACTGTTCTTCTTACCCGTTGTGTGTGACTGTTCTGAGTTCTGTGGTCCCAGGGAGTGTCTCAGGCTCACTTCCAAGTTCTGGGACATTCAGGAGGGTATTCTCATCTGTGGATAGTTGCTAGTTGGATTTCTGTGGTGGAGAATAGAGCCAGAGTATATTCTTATACCACCTTCTTGCTGAAGTCACTCTCCCATCTAATGTTATTTAACTGGAGGAACAAAAGATCTTTAAAAGAATGAACATTCTAATATATGAGACTGGAATGATTTCACCACAAACTCCTAACTGCCATAATTTTTCTTATCGATATTTCATTTTACTTTATTTGTAAAACACGTGAATAAAATAGGTGACCATAAAAATGAATTTTGGTAAACAATCTCTTATGTGGATCTTTGTGTATCCCTCTGATTATTTCCTTTATATAGAGCCTTGGAAGTAGATTCAGGATTATCAGTATTCTTTCAGCTACAGTTGATAGGAACCCATTTTGAACTAATTTTAAAAACAAGGAAGAGGCCTGAATGGAGAAGTTTGGTGGGCCGGCAGCTGGAGGCACTGCGGGATGCAGGACTCACCCTGGTGGCCTCAGGATTCTCTTTCTGTCTTTCTCCATCTAGTTGGCTGGCAGTGAAATGGGCCAGATCTCGAGTCTGTCGTGCTAGGGCTGCAAGTTACTGTCTGGCACTGAGGAAGGTTGAGAGCGGCCTGTGGGTACTGGCCTAGTTTCAAGGGAGATTGAGTTCTACCTGGTACTGGGTTTTACTGTAGTAAGCTCAGTACCGGGTTCCAAGGAAAAGTCCTATGCTTACTGCCTTTGTCCCATAAGCAGTGTTTCTCTTCACACTGCTCTGCCTGGGGTCGGGGGACTGGTGACAAAGGCAGTCCCATGGCCACTGAGGTTGACACAATATTGGGTCACACCCAAAGCCCACTGTCACTGAGACCATCCCAACACTGGGATGTGCCTCCTGCCTGTGGGTGCTACAGCCTGCCTGCTGCTGAGGTTTATCTGAGGCCCAAGACTGCCGTAGTCATAAGCAGTGATGCAGGCCAGAATGCGAGTCTGTCCTGCCAGGCTGTAGGTTCCCATCTGGGGCCGAGTGGGTTGAGAGGCTCCCTCTGTGGGTACCAGCCCGGTGTCAGGGGCTGAGGGCTTCTGCCCCGTGCTGGGTTTTACTGAGGCGTGCACAGTACTGGTGCAAAGCAAAGGCCTATGCTTACTTCCCTGTCCTTCCCCAAGAGGATGTTCAGTGCTAGGATATGGCGGTCCACTCTGAGGAAGAACAAATGGCAGTGTGTGGGACCATGGGTAGGGAATGTCTAGCCTCGTTGCCATTTCCAGCCTAGAGCTTTATGAGTCAATCTCCCCAAACATTGATTTCCCTCTAAGACTTGGCTCTTTGCAATCGTAACTGACTGCATGAATACACTTCCCCTTTTCCTAACCCTTACCTACCTGCGTTGTATTTTCACAGAGGTCCCGCTGTGCCTGGCTCCTGCGAGCTCTTCCCGGAAGTGAAGTCGTGCAGTCCCGAACACAGGCAGCCTTGGCCTGGGGATTTTGGAGTGATCACTAACGGGCGAGGTGTTTGGGTTTCTGAGGAAAACCTGCCAGTCAATCCTGGCCGAGTCTCAGTTCCCAGTAGAAGCTGCTGAGAAGGAGGACGAGAACGACAACATGAAGAGGGAGAGAGAGCAGCTGAGAGAGCCTCTCAGTGCCTGGGACCACCCGCACGGTCATTAGCTCCTTGCCGCTCTCTGCCCGCGCGGGAGTGCTGCGCCCGCCGCTGCGCTCTGAAGCGGTAGAGCGTGGCGGTTGATGGCTCCTGACCTCTCGTGCCTCCGTCTCCGCATCTTTAAAATGAGGATTACAATAGTACCACACACGCAGGGGTGTTGGGAGGATTACTTGGGATAATCTGTGGAAACAACTTTGAGCCAATGCTGGCCGTAACCTAGCACCCAGCATTAGTTCCTGTCTTAACGCTACCTTTGTACTAGTCTGTCCAGGAGCAGTGTGCTCCTGCTGATTTGGGAGCATATGCTCCCCCGATTTTTACTTTCTTACTGTCCTATGTCATATATGCCAAAGCCCTTTCCCCAGGAACTCTGAGATTAGTGGTACTCCCTCCCTCTTAAATTGCTCCCTTGTGTGGTCGCTGAGCTTAAGGCTGGGTTGGAAGAGAGGAAGTTGGCTGCTAGGGGTCAGGAGAAATGTGACCTTTAGTTTTTCTCATATTCTTGTAAGCTTCTTGTGGCTTTCAGCGTCTCCAGGTGAGTTTAGGTTAGGTGCATCTTCCCTAAAGCTGTTTTCTGATTTCCTCCATCCATGCTGGACGCTGGGCAGGGACCTCTACCCTGAAGTCCATCACGGACTATCTGGGGAGTTACTCTGATCCCCGAGTTCTGCAGATGCCCGTTCTGACTCCGCTCTGTGCAGAACGAGTTGAGAGGAACCCATAATTCTCCCAGTTGTGCTTTGTGCCATGATCCTGTCTTTTCCTTTTCTCTTCCAACAGTTGCCGTACTCATTTAGCAATGAATCAGATATTTTTTGGATAACATCTCTCTTTTTCTAATGGACTATTAAAACTTTTCTTGTTATTTAACTTCTTAAAGATTCATGCTTGATATCTCCTCTTAAGCTTGTTTGCAAGCTCCTTAGTGAATTCCTTGTACCTCTTAGAGTACTTTACAGGATTTTGTGTCCTTAGTAGATTCTAGAAGAGCATTTGATTTTTAGTTATCTTCTTTATCTAGGCCTTGCCCTCAGAATTTTATTGTCTTCTTTTTATAGGTCTGGTTGGTTTACACAACATTGGACAGACGTGCTGCCTCAACTCTCTGGTTCAGGTGTTCATAATGAACAGGGACTTCACCAAGATACTGAAGAGGTAGGACCATTATTCAGGCTGGTGAGCATGAATACTATTTTATGTTTATAAATACTCAGTTATTCACAGCGACTTGGACTTTTCTTTCAAATCTTTTTCTGCATATTCTGGACTACACGTTAGAATCACCTGAGAAGTTTTAAAAATATATATTAATAATACTTGGTCTCACTCCCAGTTACTTGGTTTCAGGTGGTCTAGGGTGGGGTCCAGGCAAGGGTACTTTTTAAAAGACTCCTCAGGCGATTTTTAAAGTGCAGCCAGGACTGTCAGCCACTGATTTGGTTAAAAGAGAGTTGGGACTAAACCAGTGTCAGAGAAGAAGTCAGTCTGTGGTCCTCTCACTGTTTATCGCTCATTTTTTTAAGGACTAGTATTTTATCAGTCATTCTTTACTGCCCTGTGCTTTCTCCTTTCTCCCGTCTATTAACACGGGCAAATTTCTTGGTTTCTCAATGCCTGCAATTAAATGAATCGGGCCAGAATGCACCAACATCCTTCACGTTGCCCTTTCTTCCCAGGACCTAACTCAGCACTTGCTATTTCAGTCTGGAGTGCTCCAGGCTGGACATTTGCCGCTTGTCCTGGATGTGGACCCGGGAGGGACCCAGTGCCTCTGCCTTCATTCCGGCGTGACCGGCGGGCAGCGTCGGGAGGGGAGAGGCAGCAGCTGCGCTGATCGTCCTCTCCGAGCCCCGCACAGCTCGCTACTGGCGTGGGGGCTCTCGCCTGCGGCTACACGCTGGAATCGGCTGCGGTGCTTAAAAATTCTAATAACCGGGCCCCACTCCCAGAATTCTGATTTAGTTTGTATGGCGGGGAGTGGCCTGGATATGGAGATGTAAAAAAATTCCTCATGCCATTCCAGTGTGCACCCAGCTTCCAGAACTGTGGGTGTAAGCTGGTTTCTGGCTGTTCTTATTTGGCAGGATAACAGTGCCAAGGGGAGCGGAAGAGCAGAGGAGAAGCGTCCCTTTCCAGCTGCTTTTGCTGCTAGAGAAGATGCAGGACAGCCGGCAGAAGGCAGTGCGCCCGCTGGAGCTGGCCTACTGCCTGCAAAAGTACAGAGTGCCACGTGAGAGTCTCCTGCTCTGCGGATCCGAGGGGCGGGAGCTGGAGAGAGACAGAAAGGAAAGCAGGGCTAACGGGCAGTGAATCCACGCGAGGCAGTTAGGAGGACTCTGGACCTCTTGTACTGTGGACATTGTGTAGATCTGAAATATTCTTGAGAGTCACACATTTGTACAGGTGCAGAATCGATAATATGTATGAACGTATTACTTTCAGACTCACCCCTTTCCTGCTTCTCAGTAATTAAGCCTCACAATCTCCTCAAAGTTTATTCAGCTACAGGTAAGGAATCCCGGGAAAACAATAAAGGAATAAAAAGGAGAAACCATGTTTTGAAAAAGAATTCACAAATAGGTTAGTTTAAAAAAACCACAGCTTTATTGAGATATATGTCACATACTGTAAAATTCCCCTGTTCAAAAATGAGCAATTCAGAGGTTTTTAGTTTATTCACAGAGTTGTGCATCCATCATTGCAGTCTAATTTTATAACATTTTCATCACACCCAAAAGAAACTCCATACTTATTAGGAGTCACTCCCCCATCCTTCTTTGTTTTAGTCTAAGTTTTGTACTTTTAGCTCTTGCATTTAAGTCTATGTTTCATTTAGAGTTAAATTTCGTGTGGTCTGAGTAGGGGTCCACTCATTCTTTTGCATGTGAACATCCAGTTGGTCAACCATTTGTCGAAAAGACTATTCTTTCCCCAGTGAATTTTTTGGTGCTCTTGCCAAAAATAATGTGCAGCATGAGGACTATGGTTAATAATATTGTATTGTATACTGGAAATTTGCTCAGAGAGTGGACCTTAGGTGCTTTTACCACACACAAAAAGGTCACTATGTGAGATGATGGATATATTCATTTGCTTGACTGTAGTAATGATTTCACTGTGTATATGTGTATAAAAACATCATGGTGTACACTTAAATATATACAAGAAAATAAGTGTACAGGAGATATTTAACAAACTGATAGTTAATAACAATGTACTGTATTCTTGGAAATTGCTGACAGATTTTATATGTTTTCATCACAAAAGATAGTAAGTATTGAGGTAACGTATACATTAATTAGCTCGATTGGCAATTGCACAATGTATCCATATTTTAAAACATCATGTTGTACACAATAGATACATATAATTTTTGTCAATTAAAAAATTTAGAAAGAAAGATGAAAGAACCACCCAATATTTGTAGCCTTTGAAAAATGCAAATTAATTGACCATAAAAGTAAGTGTTTATTTCTGGACTTTCAGTTCTATTCAGTTGATCTTTATCCTTACGCCAGTACCACGCTGTCTTGATTACTGTAGCTTTGTAGTAAGTTTTGATATTGGAAAATGTGAGTCCTCCAGTTTTGTTCTTTTTCAATATCATTGTGATCTTCTAGTGGTTTCATAGTTCAGGTCATAGATTTCAGTCTTTAATCCATTTTGATTTGATTTTTGTATATGGTGAGAGATAGAGATCTAGTTTCATTCTTTTGCATATAGTTATCCAGTTTTCCCAGCACTATTTATTGAAAAGACTTTCCTTTCCCCATTGTAAATTCTTGACTCCACTGTCAAAGATGCAAGAGAGCAAATGGCGACGAAATCACGAAAAGCATTTCCCACAGCTTTTTGAGAATTGAGTATTTTCCCTTGGAAGAAGTGGTCCAAAGCCTGGAAGAAGTGGTAGTCAGTGCAAAGTCTGGTGAACACAGTGGGTGACAGAGAGTTTCCAAGTTCAGCTTCCGTAGTTGGAGCAGCATCGTTTTTTGTGATGTGGTCTTGCAAGAGAATTGGCCTTTCTCCATTGACCAGTCTTGCCTGCTGAATCACAAGCATCCTCATCATTTTGTCTGATTGGTTGCAGGAGACATCTGCTGTAATTCATTGGCCAAATGAAATACGAGCTTATTTTCCACTTGTTGATCCCTGGTATTTAGTGCAAACTTAGCCTATCTGGGGGTAGGAGGCTAGGAGAAGACAAAGTGACTGGTATTCACGTGCTTCGAGGTAGCTAGGGCACAAGGGCATGAGGAGTGTCGCCGGTGGCCTCACTAATTGGACTGTTACTTTTCTCTTTGGCCAGTGTTTGTCCAACATGATGCTGCTCAACTCTATCTCACAATCTGGAACCTAATTAAGGACCAAATCACTGATGTGGACTTGGTAAGAACCTAGAACCAGGGAACTCAGAAGTTTAAGATTCTGCTCATTGAACTCATTCAGCTGTTGTTTATGTGATGTGTAGAGAGGAATCAAAGCGTTAATTCACGTAAAATGCTTATTGCTGTTCCATACCATGGTTACTGTTGGTCCATAGCATTTTGCACCTTTATGTGTAAAGAGCATTAGTGGCTACCATTTCTGGAGCTTCTGTCCGTGGGCTCCAACTTCTGGAAATTGGCCTGACCTGGTTCATGGATTTAGTCATCTTACCTCTGCTCCTCTTCTTGCAGGCGGAGAGGCTGCAGGCCCTGTCCGTGATCCAGATGAAGGAGTCCCTGGTTTGCCTGGGCTGCGCAGCGGAGCGGAGCAGAGACAGCAGCATGCTGACTCTCCCCCTTTCTCTTTTCGACGTGGACTCGAAGCCCCTGAAAACACTGGTGAGGGGTTTCTCTTGGTGGATTTGCTGCTCCTACATGCCCATTTTCCCTTGTTGTAACCAAATGTCTGAGACCAAGTGGTTTCTGAAGAAAAGAAATTTGTTTCTTACAGTCCTGGGGGCTGGAAAGTGCAAGGTTGAGAGGCTGCATCTAGAGAGAGGCTGCTTGTGGAGCCTGGCTGCGGAGCGCCAGGACGGTGCAGGACGTCACATGCCAGGAGGCTGAGCGCGCTGCTCACATCTGTCTTCCTTTCTTACAAAGACACCGGTCCCATTCCCACCGTAACCTGTCAGTCCAGTAGCCCATCAGTCCACGAATGGCTTAATCCATTCATGAGGGCCGAGCCCTGTGACCCAATGACCTGTGAAGCCCCCCCCACCCCGCCGTACTGACACATTGGGGGTCAAGTTTCAACGTGAATTTTTGGGAGGACAAACATTTGAACCATAGAACTATACAACCCAATATTGCCAAATCCCCTTTGCTTTTTTTTTTTATCTACCCTTGGCTTTTAAAAAGTCACTTTTTATTACGTTCGCATGGCTGTGGCCAATTTCCCTTTTGTTTTGGCAAAAAAACATTGCTTTCCTCCTACTTCCACTTTCCTCACGCTGCTCCCCTAACAAATGCCCCTGCCGTTCTGCTCCTTCCGTCAGCACGTACTCTTTGAGATCCTGCCCAGTGCACCACACCAGGCCAGACGTTAGGGGCACGAGGAGAACCAGGAAAGAAGCTTAAGTCCGCACCTGCAAGGTGTGGGGAGGTTGCGCGCCACGTGGGAAATACCAACCGCGCCTTTCTCCTGTTCTCCCGGGCACAGGAGGACGCCCTGCACTGCTTCTTGCAGCCCAGGGAGCTGTCGAGCACAAGCAAGTGCTTCTGCGAGAACTGTGGGAAGACGACGCGTGGGAAACAGGTACTCACCCCCTAAAATCAGACACGGTCACCCCTTGGTACACGCGGGGGGCTGGTTCCAGGACCCTGGCTTTTACCGAGGTCCGGGCATACTCAAGTCTCACAGTCTGCCCTGTGGAACCCGCGTATGTGAAAAGTCGGCCCTTCCTATGTGCCGGTTTCACATCCTGCAAACACTGTGTCTTTGGTCGGCTCCGGCTGCGGCTATGGAGGAGGCCTGACTGCATTTGCTGAAAAAACAAATCCACGTATAAGTGGACCCACCCCGCAGTTCAAACCTGTGTGGTCAAGGGTCGGCTGTGCTTCGCTGGTCTGCGGTCGCCCCTGGTAGATTTCCAGGTAGAGGCCCCAGAGTCCCCGGGAGCTCCTCATGGTAGTCGAGGGAGGGAATGTGGATCATTCTAGTGTCCGGGATCCTGGGGTCTCTGATTTCCAGAGCTGTGCACATGGCTTCTCAGATCACATCACTGAGAGGGACAGAGCCTTTTAAGGACAAGAAGAGAAGGTCCGAGAGCAGTGGGCAGGGTTTTTTCCCTCCGCTTGCCAGAGCGGACTCCATAATTCCCCTGGGTTCTGGGACCTGTGCAGAGCCCTGGGGCTGCTTGTGCGTTTTGTGGGAGACGTGCAGTGTTGCAATAGTCAAGTGCCGGATTATTCTTAGTGGACCTCGCCAGATTCCACAAATGAAAACCGCTGACTATGTTGTATCATTCTGCTCTGATCTTTTTGGGAAGAACGTACCACCAGCCCTGAAATTTCTCCGAATCTTCCCGTTTCAAGTGCCTTAGGAGTTTATCACCACAGTGATTTTGCTTTTTCAGGTCTTGAAGCTGACCTATCTGCCCCAGACCTTGACGATCCACCTCATGCGATTCTGCATCAGGAATTCACAGACAAAAAAGATCTGCCACTCGCTGTATTTCCCCCAGAGCCTGGATTTCAGTCAGGTCCTTCTGACCGAGCAAGGCCTGGCCGGCGGCGAGGTGCAGGTGAGGCTCCCCCGTCCTGCGTCTCGCCACACACGTGCCCTTCACGTGGGCCCTTAGCCCTGAACTGCTGGAAGTCACCCATTCATCACATGGCATTGTCAGGTGTCTCCTCTGTGTCATTCTGTCATCTAAGAAATCACTCCTCTGCTGGCCATGCTTGGGATACACAGAGCAAGGGAAACAAGAGCTTAGAGAGATTCACGGAAGTATATTCGTATATCCAAAAACACTTATATTTTAAACAGTATTTTAATGATGGAAATCTGTGTGTTCTTGAAGAATAATAGGTTATCACCGTCAGTGCTATTTGTAGTTGCTTTTCTTTTAAGATTCAAAAGACCTTATTTCTATTAACAAATATTGTGTTTGTGCTCAGATGCCTCACAGCACGGAGGGAAGAAGCTTACAATTCAGTATTTTCCTTTTGAAATAACATGCGGAATACTTTCAAATGCATAGGCAAACATGACGTGTTGCGTTCTTGGTACCAACCACGTCCTTATTAAACAGCCTGTACCCACTTTGAGGATAAAATGATAAAGTAGCCAGTAGACTGGGCGAAATTTAATCAAAGTGAAGTTCAATTCAATTTTCCTGAGACGATAACTTATTAGGAGATTCTCAGGGGGAAAACATGACACAAATATCTTTTCTCCATAGATTTGAAATGCTACATGGCAGAATTTTTATTCCCATATATATGGATCTATTTTTGGACTGTGTTCTATTTTATTGATCTATTTATGCTCTAGAACCATGGTACTTAAAAAATTAAGGCCTGATAATATGTTATGATAACTCCTGTTATAACAGAATTTCTTTACCTATTTAGGGCACATACCTTTCATAGGATTCTCATTTTCTGTCCTAGTTTTCCTTGTTTCTGCCTGCATAGCCTGCCTGATGAGGTATATTTAAAATTGTCTTCTACTTAAAAGACTTTGTTGATTTTTTAAAATTCTAGATAGATTCTAGTCATCCACTCTTTATCAGATGTGTAGAGAGCAAATATTTTCTCCCATTCTGTAGGCTGTCTATTCGCTCTAGTGATAGTTTCCTTGGCCGTGCAAAAGCTTTTTAATTTGATCAGATCCCAGTAATACTTTCCAGGGATTAGGTGGACTGGGGAGGGGGTAAACCTGCAACTAAAGGACACGGGGAGCATTGCAGAGGGGAAGGGCATGCCTCTAACCCTCGCTTGGGTGAGGCAATGACATAAAATGTAACCATAATGTTTGTATCCTCATAATACCCTGAAATAATAATAAAAAAAAGGTCTCAAGAAAAAATAGAAAATCTGTTCATACTCATATCAAGTAAATAAATGAGAAATTAAAAAAAAAAAAACTTTTCACAAATAAAAGTCTAGGCCCAGATGGCTTCATGGGTGAATTCTGTCAAACATTTAAGGAAGAAATGATACTAATTCTGTGCAAACATTTTTAGAGAAAAAGAAAAGGAAGAAATACTCCTCAATGTCTCAACTCATTTTATCATACCAGTATTACTGTGATAGCAAAACCAAAAACATAAGAAAATTACAGATCAATATTCCTTATGAACATACACAGAAAAATTCTTAACAAAACTAGTAAGTCAAGTCTAGCAATATATAAAAATATGTGTTCACCATGACCAAATGTGTTTGTCTCAAGAATTCAATGTTGGTTTAACATTTGAAAATCAATTAATGTAATATATCATATTGATTGAATAAAGGTCAAAAACACATGATCATATTGATACATGCAAAAAAGCACTTAAAAAAATTCAACACTCATTTATGATAAGAGAAAAAAAATCTAAACAACCTTAGAAGGAAACTTCTTCAACTTAGTAAAGGGTATCTGTGAAAAGATCACAACTAACATTTTTTTTTTTTTATTTTGAAACAGAGTCTCACTCTGTTGCCCAGGCTGGAGTGCTGTGGTGTCATGCTAGCTCACAGCAACCTCAGACTCCTGGGCTCAAGCGATCCTCCTGCCTCAGCCTCCCGAGTAGCTGGGACTACAGGCATGCGCCACCATGCCCGGCTAATTTTTTATATATATATTTTTAGTTGTCCAATTAATTTCTTTCTATTTTTGGTAGAGACAGGGTCTCGCT
Organism: Avahi laniger; assembly: GCA_963575035.1. Taxonomy (NCBI): domain Eukaryota; kingdom Metazoa; phylum Chordata; class Mammalia; order Primates; family Indriidae; genus Avahi; species Avahi laniger. Next base: position 11,934 of record CAUYSK010107423.1, on the reverse strand, counting down.
CTTGCTCAGGCTGGTCTCAAACTCCTGAGCTCAAATGATCCTCCTGCGTCTGCCTCACAGAGTGCTAGAATCACAGGTGTGAGCCACCGCGCCTGGCCACAACTAACATTTTTAGTGATGAAAACCTGAATCCTTTTCCTTTAGATCAGAAACAAAGCTGTCCCCTCTCACTACTTCTACTCAACAATATACTGCAGGCTCTAATGAGTGCAAAAAAGCAAGAAAATAAATTAAAGCCATACAGAATGGAAATAAGTAAATCTATCATTATTTCCAGATTTGCCTAATCTTGTATGTGAAAACTCCTAAGGAATTTGTAAAATGACTATAATTAATAAACAAGTTTAGCAATATAGCAGGATTCAAGATATATAAGCAAAAATCAATTTTATTCTACATGGTAATTAAAGTCTGAAAATTTTAAAAATAGTTCAATTCATAATATCAAAAATAATAAAATAAACAGTAATAAATATAACAATATACATGCAAGACCTATAGAGTCAAAACTATAAAATATTTCAAAAGTAAGTTAAAGAATATCTAAATAAATGGACATACCATGTTTATGAATTGAAAAACTCAATATTGTTAAGGCAGCAATTCTCAAATTCATTTGTAGATTTAATGCAACGATTATCAAGATCCTATTAGGCTGTATCTGATTATGATATGTCTTGGAATTGATTATCCTTGGTTAAATTTAACAGTTACCCTGTGGGCCCTTTTAATACATAAATTCAAGTTTTCTTATATTTCTTTGCTTGATTTGCATACTCTTTCTTAGAAGGGGAACTGGGGATGATATTTGTAACCTTTCTTGAATGTAGTGGTCTGCTAGCGCTATCATAACAAAATGTCATGGAGTAGGTGACTTAAACAACAGGAATTTATTGTGTCACAGTCATGGAGACAGGAAGTCCAAGATGAAGTCCAACCCTACTGGCAGGGTTGGTTCCTCCTGAGGCCTCTCTCCTTGGCTTGCAGACAGCTGGCTTCTCCCTGTGTCCTCACAAGGCCTTTTTCTCTGTGTGTGATCCCTGGTGTCCCTTCCTCCACTTACAAGGACACAAATCCTCTTGGATTAGGATCCCACCCTTATAACATCATGCAACCTTAATTATCTGTTAAATTTTATGCCTCCAAATATAGTCACGTTGAGAGTTGGGAATTCGACATATAAATTTTGGAGGGACACCAGTCTGTAATGCTGAAGATGAGTGTTTTCTGACAAAACCCTCATTGTGTTCTTGACTGCCTTTCTGTGAGCAAAAGAACCCTCAACTGTTTCTCCTTCCTTTGTTGTTCCTCACAAGGGCACCTCGGTTTTCCCCTAAATAGCAAACATTCTTCTCTTCTTATGTGTCAGGTACTCTCTGGAACATTATGTATGTTCCAATATATTAAATCATTTCTGTTAACTGTGGTTTTAATTTCTAACATTTCCCTTAGATTTTTTTTCTTAGTGTTTCCATTTCTCTGTTTCCATGATCCATCTGTTCTTACATATTGTCAACTTTTTCTATTAGGGCCCTGTCTTGGTCTTTTCATGCTGCTACAAGAAAAACACCTGAGGAGGAGCAGTTTATCAACAGCAGAAGTTTATTGCTCACAGTTCTGGAGGCTGGCAGGCCCAAGATCAAGGCACCAGCAGGTTTGGTGCTTTGATGAGGGTTGCTATCTATGCTTCAAGATGGTGCCTTGAATGCTGTGTCCTTCAGAGGGGCTGAACACTGTCCTCACATGGCAGAAGGGATGGAAATGCAAAAAGAGCAGAAGCTCTTTTATAAGGGTCTTAATCTAATTTATGAGGGAGGAGCCCTCATGACCTAATTACCTCCTAAAGGCCCCACCTCTTAATACAATTGCAATGAGGATTAAGTTTGAATATGAATTTTGTAGGGGACACAAGCATGTAAACCATAGTGGGGCTTTGCCATACGAATCACAGTTAGGTTAAATTCCCCGTCTGATGATTTCAACTTCTGTGTCACGTTGAAGTCTGGTTCTGAGGCTTTCTTTGTCTCCTAACACTGTTTTTTTCTTGTCTTTTGGCATGCCTTGTAATTTTTTTTTTGAAAGTTAGATGCATTGTATTGAGTACTAGGAATTAAGGTAGATAGGCCTTCGGGTGAGACTTCATGTTAATCTGGCTAGGAGTTGGGTTGTGTTTAATCTTTTCAGTTAAGTTTAAGTGCCGGAGGCTTCAAGTTCCCCTTGAGACATCCTTGTTTTAGTCTTTGCTCCTGACTTTGAGCTTCCTTAAGTTCACTACCTCAGAGATCATCTGCGTCTCTCAGCTCTTTCAAATATAACACATTGTTATTCAACTGGAGCCCTAGTTGGTGTGATAGTGAGGTGTGGGGGAGGGAAGCGTTGTTTAATCTTCTGATCAAATATCAGTCTTTTAGTGGGCTTGTGTCTCCGGACTGTGACCTTCACAAATGTCACCCCAGTAGTATAGCCTTTGTCCCCATCCTGTACTCCCTGCCCCGGGCTCAGTGCTCTGAATCGATTTCCCTGCAGCTCTAACCCATGTTGACTGAGTTTTTTACTCCATTAAATGAGACAGGATGGCTAGAGGACACTTAGGAGAAATTCCCTTGTCCAAGCTGAGATTCAGCCTCCAAAATCTTTTCCATTGGAGAGAAGACCTTTCTTATGGATTTCATAATGATTACTCTTGCCCTGCTTCTGTCAGGAGCTTTCTTGGATTTTCACCTTGGAAATCACATGGGGCTCCTAGAACTAAAGACCAGAAAATGTCCACTTCTACCGTAAGGAGGTAAAACAGCAGCAGCAGCAACAACAACAAAACCAAAAACCAAACCCTCCTCTTACAGGCGAATGTCTAGGTCCAAATGGCTTCAGTGGTGAATCCTAGCAAACATTCAAGGAAGAAATAATACCAATCCTACACAAACTCTTCCATATAAAAAGAAGGAAGAAAAGGCCTTCACACTTTTTATAATGCCAGGATCATTGTAATATGCCTAGTCCACACTGGCCCTCCAGCAATTAATTTATCAACGTGATCATTTGAGTGTTTACATCAGTTTGTTTTCACCTGTTCCTGTTCTAGGAAGGCGGATCTTGGCTCTGATCTCCTATATGCACCTGACTCTCCAGATTTCAGGGCGGTGGTTTGCTCTGCAACCTCAGTCTTCTTATAGGTCCAAAAAAAAAAAAAAAAGACATTGATTTTTAATTTATCCAGCTTTCTCCTCTTGTAACAATGGGAATAACGACTTCCAAGTCCTTTTTGTGTTGAAGTTGACACAGGAAGCCCACATATATCAAATTATTTAGCCCTCTAACCCAAGAAGGTAGATAATATCATCCCCATTTTACAACTATGGAACCTGAGTGTAAAGAGATTGTGATTTTTCCCATGATGATCCAGCTAGCCAGTGGTAGAGCCAGGTTTTATATTAATTAAATGTATTTCCTTTTACTAAGTAATCTTAATAATTCCCTGCTTTCTATGCAATAGATGAACTCTGTAAATTCTTCCTGTGGTTATTAATGCCATTCAATGCCCACTGTTTTCCAGTGAGCATTAAATATAATTTTAAGTTACTGCATTGCCTCACACAGAGTAAGTGCTCAATAAAAAATGAAAGTGAAGTCTGTTGCTCTTTCTATACTATTCATTTCTCACAGTGACTCTAGGAGACAGTTTTCCTGCTATTTACAGAAGAGATTGACATAACTGGCCTGAGATGCATCCCAGTCATTGGCATTTTTAAAAGCTGCCCAGGTCATTCCAATGGGAATCTATGCTGGAGCAGCACAGCTCTGAAAGCTGTGCTGATCGATTAGTCCGATTGATGCCACGAGGGAAGAAGGACCCAGGTTGCCAGATCTATATTTTTTCCCTAAAAGGAAGCTGAAAATTTGAGTTGTAATGAGAAATTTCCTAATTCATACTTATCGTAAGCCTTTTTAAACACATTCAGTGCCATGAGAGTTGTATTTAACTCACTCTAGTTTTGACGCGGGGGCTGCATGGAGCATATATAAAATCTTATTTGTTGATGTTCTTGTTGCAATTAATATTGACAATTCTAAAAATGGATGAAATGAATAGAAGCCAATAAATTTCGGTTTTCTATTTATGCTTACCTTTAAATGGCACTCGAAGTTTTTATTCTATTTTTTGTAATAAAACACTGGAAGTTTCTGGGGTTTTTGGTGTGGCAGTCAATGTGTTAAACAATAGATCGAATTCTGGGGGCCCAATATGGGATTGATACTTTGCAACCAGTGCGTTTGGAATTTAGTTGGAGAGACCAATTGGCTCCCAAATTATACTAAACCAGTGGTCCTCACTGTGTGGTACGTGAACCAACAGCATCAGCATCACCTGAGAACTTGCTAGAAAAGTAAACTCTCAGGCTCCAGCCCAGATCTACTGATTCAGACATTCTGGGAGTAGGGCCTGGAATCTGTGTTTCAGCCAGGCCTCCAGGTGGTACTGATGCCAACTGAAGTTTGAGAACGGCTAAATTTTATCATTTTCTTCTTTCTTTCATAGTAGTAGAGGGGACCGATGGAAGAGAACGTGGAAAATTGTAACCAAAACATCAAGATTGAACTCAGTTGTGAGTCTGTGGAAATATGGAGTTGTACAAGAGACAGATTCCTTCTTCACATCCCCTTTGGAGTCCAAGTCAGAGAAAGCTTTGTTGAAGTGGTGGCACCTGGATTTGTTCAGGTCCCACCTCTGCTATTTGCATCTCAAAAGGCCCATTGAGACAGCCTGGTGCCAGATCCCCATGGAACCCTCTACCTTTTCAACTGTTTGAACTACAAAGGGAAGGGAAGGAGTGTGAATGGTTAGAGTAGGGAAGATTATTTATGCTATGAAGGGAGGTGAGCTATGGAAGGGATTTTTTTTACAAGCTAAGTAATAAAAGATTAAAAAGGAAAGTGATATGGAACTGTGTACTCCATAATTTTAGGATATTCATTTCCCAAGTTAAACATATGCATACACACAATCACACAGACACATAGACACACACACATATACATGTGCATTCGCACAAATATATGGTATATGTAAAATGGGTGGGCATGGGAAAAGGGTGTAGAATATATTATAATAACAATGAGAAGTTGATGTAAACTCCTCAAGCCAGAAAAGGTTTCAGGATACGGAATGAGAGTGCTGACAAAATCCAAAAACCACACTGGCATGTGGTTTGGGAGACTTGACCAGGAAGCATTGCCCTTCCCTGCTCACAGCCTGGGGGTGCTGTATTCCATAGTGGTTGACTAAATGTACTTTGGATTCAGAGAGCCAGGGATTATTTATATCACAGCTTCTCCCCTGAAAACTATTTGGGTCTGGGAGGGTAACTTAACCACATCATTGGTAAAACTGGACTAATACAAATCTTTTGGAACAGTAGTTTCTTTTTGGTAACAGCTGCTATGTAGTGAGCACTTGAAAAAAAATATTGAGTGCCTACATATCAGACATAGGGCTAAGCATTCTGGATACTGCTTGCAATAGCTTATTCTGGAAAGACAGGCTGGGAAAAGAATTATAAGTTGTACAGAGTATTTTTTTAAAAGTGAGGCTACTATGGGATTGCAATGGAGGAATAAATCACAGAGTCTGGAAGTGATTTAAATGTTAGTAAACTGAATACTGGAAGATGATGGGTGGGAATTGCTAGGTCGGTGGCTCTCTGCCTTGGGAGAGTATCAGAATATCCTGAAGCACTTGTTAGAAAGGCAAAGGGATGACTCTGTGTGTGTGTGTGTGTGTGTGTGTGTGTGCGCGCGCGTGCGCGCACCCACACCCGCGATCCCTAACTTCTGGCACCCACTCATGTAAAAGGACAGCAGGATCACCGAGGTGTTGGAACGGATCAGTTCCTTAACTGTGGCAGGAAGTACACAAACCCACTCAGGTGACAGCATTGTACAGCATGGAGGACACACACATCAGAACACGTAAAACTGGAGAAATCCGAATAAGAGGTCTAAAAAAATTCCTGTGGGCAGGTGGTCTTCCACCTGGGATGGAACTGGGGCATCGTAGTTTTTAATATTCCAGGTCTATTGACGCAGAATTGAGAGCCGCTGTAGAAGGGTAATGGCAAGTCACTGTGAGGTGTAACCAGGAATATGACTTGATCAGGGTTTTGTTTTAAAGTCACTCTGGCTAACGTGAGAAAATGAAATACAGAACTAGAACAAAGAAGGAAGGTGGAGGCCGTTGCAGTCATCCAGGGAGTGATGGTGTTGGTGTCTTGCAAAAGGGAAGCGAGAGTGAGGATGGGTACGTTGATTTTTAGGTTTTATACCTGCAAGACCTAGTAATTGATTGGGCTGAGACTGCAGTGGAGGAATTTTTGAGACCCAAGTGTCAGAGGAGGCTGGAGCCAGATGAGAATGATTCTGAAGTCAAAAGTGAGGCTTAATTCATAAATAAGGAAAAGAGTGAGAAAGACCCAGGAGAGTCTGTGACTAGCAAAGTCCAGAATCAGATGAAAGTGACCAGGATACACCACTGAGGCCTGGACTCTACAGCCAGAGGCCAAGACAAGTGTTTTAGGGGACTTGTAATGTGACCAGGGAGAGTCTTGATCCATGAGCTTTCCCCAAGATCGGCCAGAACGGGGCCCATCGTGGGGAAAGTACTCCATTCGTGAGGCTTGTTAAGAGGTTGGGTGCCTGGTGGATTAGAGGGAGGATAGTTAGGGAAGGGAAACTGACAGCGAAGAGAACCGTGAGAGGCCAATTATAATAGTAAGGTGTGGAGTAATTACAGGTTGGAATGGAGGGACAGCACTGAGCCTGCGAGGAAGGGGGTTATTACAAGTGGAGTTATAAGGGAAAATCAACAGGACCAGATGGCTGATTGAAAGTGGAGAGCCACGGGAAGAGGGATAAGAGCCAGAAGGACATAGAACCGTGCATGGTAGGGGCACAGAAAAACAGGAAGTAGGATGAGGAGTTGGTTTTGGCAGAAAAATGGAAGAGGTTGGTTTGGAGTGTGTTTAGTTGGAGGTGGTGGTGGGCAAGAGCAGCCGGAGGGAGGAGGCATGGGGACAGAGTGGCCAAAGGCCGTCCTCAGGGCAACAGCCAAGCACAGGAAGGGCCCAGGTTAAACACCACGTATTTGCTCATCTCTGTTCACTGTTGGTCTAGAAACAACATGAACCAAACTAGGGTACACTGACCAAGGAAAACAAGGATGAACCTTTCCTGGAAGACTTCTGAGCTGTTCCAGGATGGCAGATGCTGAGGCAAATGACATCAGAGGTGTCATCTGTGATGCAGGTCTTCAGGGGGTACCTGTTAGGGCAAATGCCAAAGAACTCTGGCTGTGAACTAGCTGTGGCAGGGGCTACTTGCTTTATGGCGCTCCTGCTTACCTGCCATTGCTCATTGCAGCAAAGCGCAAGGTTTGGTCTTCCAGCTCAGAGGCTGACAAACTACAGCCAGTATGCAAGCCCAGCTCTCCCTGTTGTGGTAAATTGAGCATTGCCATAACACAGCCATGCCTGTTCTTTGTGTGTTGTGTGTGGCGTCTTTTGTGCTACAGCAGCAGTTGAGGAGATGTGACAGAGACCGTATGGGCTGCAAAACTTAAAACACTATCTGGTCCTTTGCAGAAAATGTTGGCTGGCCTTGGCTCTTGTTCTTCAGTGTCTACACCAGCATGTGGCTCAGAGGGTCCTGAGCAGCACTACCAAGCACCACCAACACCCCAGTACTGTGTCCATCTGCTCTCTCTTGCCTGCCATATTATTTGCTATAAACAATCTTAACCCGCTATACAGGGTAAGTCCCCGAACCCATGTGCCTGGAGTGAAGTGCTATCCCCCGCATTCACCCATCTTGATTTGGGTGGGATTGACCCCGTTTCCTTTCTGCTACTACTGAGTCAGCTCTTGACCCTCCAGGGGGAAGTTCAAAGTTTGAGGAAAGCAGAGAGACATTCTTCCCTCCCAGTATGTTCATGTTGAAAGCTCAGCCCCAGGAGTGGCCGGCAGCCAGGTTAGTGTCCTGGGAAAGCCCAGACCGAGAAGGGAGGAGGCCAGTGCGGAAAGAACGTCAGGAAGGTTAAGCCATGACTCCTAAGCTATCAGAAACCTCAGACCAACTTGATTCCTGCCACTCTCTGGGCTTATGGTTAGGTGAACAAATAATTCCCTTTATCATCCAAGTTGGGTTTGGACTGGGTATGTGGCTGCAGGCAACATAATGAGTCCTAACTGACTGGTCCTTGGATACGTCTCAGTTTCCCCAGGCGATGAGATTGAGGAAGTCCCATCGCCTTGCCAGGGGAGCTTGTGGCAGCTTCTCTCCTGGAGCCATCCTCACGGTGCTTTTCTGGGCTCAGCTCTCGTCCCAGCCTCTGTGGCCTGCATCTGTTTATGAAGCTCAGATTTGCTGCTGGCCTCCATCACTCTGCAGTGTGGATACTGGGGTTTGTTTTGGTCAGTGTTTGCATGTTCCTCCCGCAGGTCGATCATCTCGAACGGCTTAGCAATAGCCTTCACTGTTGAGGTACTGGGTCCTTTCATGTACTTAAAACATCTCTGTTAAGTATCCTCTGGCTTAGAACAGAAGAAGCAACTAACCGTGGCACTTTTTAGCAAAAATGAAAAAAGTAAATAAAAAAGACCTTATTGTAGAAGGATGTCAGGTAGCTCATATGATGCAGGGAAATACTGGGTCACCAGAGCTTGGGAAGGACAAGACCCTGGTAGCTCTCAGCAGTACTAAGCAGGGATTAATGGATGTGCTTGCTCTCTGGAGTCCAGCTGTGGAGATGAATCCACTCCAGCCTGCTTGTGCCCTTCTGTTTCTTCACTCAAAATCCAAGTTCCCACAGGAAGACAGACCTTGGATTCCATGTGAAGAGGGAACTTTGATGGGCGGTCTCTCCAAAATCATCTGCAATGGAGGTGGAGTGGTTGTCTAAAAGAAAATCAGGGCTGTGATTGCCCAGAGAAGGGAGGAGGGATGATGCACCGGAAACCACAGTTGACAGGTATAAAATTCTGCCCGAATGCACGGGGGCCACATTCAGTGACACTTTTGTCACTTAAATCAGCAGTTCTCAAACTTTAGTGTGCATCACTGTCACCTGGAGGGCTTGTTCCAATGCAGATAACTGGGTTTCTTACCTGTGTTCTGATGCAGTAGCCCTGGCTGGCATGAGGACCTGAGATTCTGCGATCCTAGAACATTCCTAAAATGATGCTGATGCTTCTGGCTGAGGCACAGACTTTGAAACTCACTGTCTTACATAAATTATATTCTTTTTCTAGGTTTTCATTAAAAACATTGTTCTAGTAATAATGCATCAACATCTGTGCTCTGAAAAAAACGGAACTCATTATCTTCCTTGTTATAATTCAATAGTTGTTAATTCCATGTCTTAATTTGCGAGTGGTCATGGGTGGGTGCCTTTTTAGTTGTCTTTGAGTACACCTCACCTAATCTAGAGAAGATGCCTTCGTCTTTACCCAGCTTTAATGTCCGTGTTAAAACCTATGATCATGAAAATCAAATTCTGTGGTGTGTTGGAGTCTGCATTTTGATGCCTGCAGTCAAACTCCACATAACATCAGAGGACTGAGAGGATTTGTTTCTGAAAATATTTTGGCAGGGGATGGTTCTTTAGGAGAAATGACATTCTTCTGTCTTAACCTCTGACAAGTGTCTCCTCAACCATACAGATTCTTTGCCATCGGTCATAAGCAGAGGGAAAACATAAAGTTGAAAGTCCTGCCAATTTTAGTGAATTTCTAATAGATTGTTTGATTCGTAGAAGATGTCCATGGCTTGGGAAGGAATGCCGAGGGGACTCTGCTGACATACTTTTGAATGTTCAGAGAGGGAAAGTAATTTGACCCAAAATCACAGTAACTTAGGGTCAGAAGCAGAACAGGATTCCACATCCCTGGATTCCCGGCTCTGACAATGAGTGAGAGCGGTAACAACGACAGTAGTGTTGTTATTGTCACCATCCTCATCCTTGTGGGCCACAGCAGCAGTGGTCGTTACCATTTATTGATCTTCTATTAATAGTTTGTCCAGATTAGGTTAAGTGCTTAATCCATACTCTGTAAGTCAGGGGCCTGTGTCCCCCTGCGGTAAATAAAGCTGCAGGTGGACACATTAATGCTCATGCATTCATGTGTCGTCTGTGGCGGGTTTTGTGCACCACGGCAAAGCCGAGTAGTTGCAATGGAGACCGTCTGGCCCACAAGCCTGAAAGATTTACTGCCGGGCCCTTTATGGAAAGAGTGTTCTGACTCCTGCTCTGAGTAATTTCTGGCAGCAGCCTGTGGAGTTGGCATCCTGCACAGTCCTACTGCTGAGGGAGCAGAGAATCAGAGAGGAATCTGCCCCAGATTACACGCACCATGGAGATGGGATTCAAACTAAAGTCAGCCAGCCTCCAAAATTTATGTTCCCTGTACTCTTCTGTACTATCCCTGGTGAATCTGGCTAATCGTATCCATTGTATCTTATTGTGTAATATAATGGATCATAATATAGTGACATTTTTTTCTCCCCTGTACAAAATAAAGTGACATTTTAAGGTCCAATAATGAGAACTGGTCCCCACAGGATAATCACATCACATTGGCATATTTACTTTTAAAAGTAAATCATGTTTTATGGTGATTGCTAAGTTAATGAAATTACTATACTGCCAACTAAGCAGGTTTTATTATCCCCGGCTTTTTGCAGGACACCTGAGCTTGACTGGTGAACAATGAAATAATCCATTGCCAAGTGGAGATTTGAGCCCGGAGGCCTGACCCTTCTCAGTGTGAGAGTTGTATGTTTGCGTGGGGCTGGCGCTCATTACATCACTCACGCAGGTGTTTGTGTTTTTGAAATTACTAGCTTGATCCTTTAATTCAGCAGATCTCAAGCTTTACGCGGCATCACCATTGTATGGGGGCTCTTTACATATTTTTGAACTATTTTTCCAAAGTGGAGCCAGTGCTGAGAAACTCTATGAAGCTTTTGGTAGCAACCTGATACTTGAAGTCTTGCACCCCTGGGTTCTGGTCCCCTTGGCAGCAGGCAAAGGTAACAGTTTCTTATCTGAATGAGCAACGAGGGACTCGCATGTGTTACTTCACAGTTTTTGTTCCTTGTCCTGTGCACCCATTGCTATTTTTACTTATCAGTGGGTCCCTATTCCCTTGATTATCTTTAGGAAAGGCAGATGATAGTATAGATGGGGAATGTAAACTGGATGCAACCAGTTATCTGGGAAGGGAGAAGGTGTGAATAATCCAAAACCCCAGAAAAGTTAAAACATTGTTTCTTAATTTATTAGATACAGAACAGCTGCTTCCAAATCACTAGAGGCCCTTGCTAAATTGCAGGTTCCTGGGCCGACTCCAGATCTACTCAACCTGCATTTCTACAGGCAGGAATCTGCATTTTTTCAATGCCGTAAAGGTGGTCCTATGCACACTAGGTTGTGAGAAAGGAATATATTAAGTCATAGGTTTCTATTGCTGTGTGAATGTTCCTATGTTGAAAGAGAGAAGGCAGGAGAAAGGGGCACGTGATTGTATTCAGCTGGCAAAATGTTCCATTCATATGTACCATGCATTATATACATGTGTGTAGACATTACACATGCATGTGCATGCACACACAAGTATATTTCGTGTGGTCAAGCACAAGTGCTCATATATGCGCACTTTACCTCCCTTTACCTATATCTGACTCTTCTCATCATTCAAGTTTCAGCTCAATTGTCACTCCTCAGAAAGGTTTATCTTGACTATTGCAGTAGTTTTTGCAAACGTGTCCCTAATCTTCACTCTTTCTCGTCTCCATGCCTTTTAAAATGTGACTTTGCAGCTTCTTTCGTCAAGAGTTGAAGTCTCTTTCCCCTCCCCTTGAATCTGGGTTAGCCATGTAAACTTA
>CAUYSK010107419.1:0-89390 GCA_963575035.1 Avahi laniger | reverse complement strand
CCTTGCAATTAGAACTCATATTTCTATTCAAATAAAGCAATTTTTTTTATTTCAGCATATTATGGGGGTACAGATGTTTAGGTTACGTATGTTGCCCTTGCCCCCCTGCCTGCCCAAGTCCAAGCTTCAAGCGTGTCCATCTCCCGGATAGTGCGCATCGCACTCTTTGTGTATGCATGCACCCGTCCCGTCCTCCTCCCCCCTCGCCCGACATCCAATAAATGTTATTCTTATATGTGCACTTATGTGTTGATCAGAATAATGACCAAAAAACATATGAAAAATGCTTGACATCTCTAATTATCAGGGAAATGCAAATCAAAACCACAATGAGATATCATTTATCTCCAGTAAGACTGGTCTTTATCAAAAAGTCCCAAAACGATAAATGTTGGCGTGGATATGGAGAGATAGGAACACTCATACACTGCTGGTGGGACTGCAAACTAGTGCAACCTCTGTGGAAAGCAATATGGAGATACCTTAAAGAGATACAAGTAGAAATACCATTCAATCCAGCAATCCCATTACTGGGCATCTACCCAAAAGAACAAAAGACACTCTATAAAAAAGATACCTATACCCAAATGTTTGTAGCAGCACAATTCACAATTGCAAATAAAGCAATTAAAGTTAATTTTTATATACCATTAAATGAGGCCACTGGATATAACCATAAAATGTATGCCTTTTATTTAAATAGTTTACATTAGCGACAGGACAAAATACTACCAATAGTAGGTAAAAACATGAGAGGATTGTACTTTTGAAAGAAGAGAACTATCTTTGGTGAACTCCGCATTTACAGAGCTTTTCTCCTGAGTGCAATCCACAGCCCATGTAGGGCAGTTTGGATAGCACTCACACAGAGAGAGCGCCAATGGTTTTTTGAGTCAAGTTGTCAGAGAATGGATTTTAAAGCTTCCAGTAAAACATGAAGTTTAGAGTGAATATCTAGGAAAGGTGAGAGCCACAGGGTGGGAAACCTCAACATCTGCGTATTAACTTCCCTGAAAGCCTTGGCTGAATCAAAAGTGTGTTTATGGGATAAAAAGGGAACCTCAAAGAAAACAGAGAAAAGCAGTTGAAAGAAAAGAGAGAGTAAAGATCGGAGTTTGGAGTTTCAGTCGTGGATTGTTAGAAGGTTTTGATAAATAAATGTGACTTTTCTGTTTAAATCCCAAAGTAACTAAACTGTAGAAATAAAGACATGTCAGAATTAAGGGATTCATCCTAAAACAAAAAGAAAAACCAAATAGATCTACCCTCCAAGTTCAAGATAATTAGACAGTAATTTTGCTACTTTCTAGAACAGAAATCAACACTTGTTATAAGAAGTTAATAAAATAAAAGTCCTCATAAACATAGTCTGAATATCTAGTATCTACAATAAAAATAATTATATTGGTGAAGATAAAGGAAGAAAGCACAAATTACCATTTTCAAGAATAAGAGAGAAAATATCACTGCTGATGTTAGTGACAAAAAAAATAATAAGGGAATATTATGGACCTCTGATTCACTCTGTACTTAAAAAGTAAGTTTGGGGTGGATCATAGGCCTAAATATAAAAGCCAGAATCATAAAGTTTCCAGAATAAAACAGAGGGGGAATCTGTTAGAGAATGGATTTTGAAGTTTCCAGTAAAACTTGAAATTTAGATTACAACTTTGATGTAAACAAATAATTGTTGTACAAGACACAGCAGCACAAGCCATAAAAGACAAAATATTGATAAACTGATCATCATCATAATAAAAAATTTCTGTTCACCATAGAACACTGACAAAAAAATAAAAACTAAGGCACAGACTGAAAGAAAATATGTCTCGTACATATATCTAACAAAGTACATAATCCAGAATGTAAATGAAATTCTACTAATCAAAAATATATCTATTTAATATCAAAACTTTGAAATACCAGATTTTCAAAAGAGAGCAAAATTGACTACACAATTTATGCACAAAAAAAGATATAGTAATGGGCTATTAGGCATATGAAAAAGTCCTCATCCTCGTTAGTCCCCAGAAAAATGAAAATTAGAGATTTCACTTAATATGCACCAAAATGGCTAAAATTAAATGACTTGACAGCATCAACTGTTGACAGGATATGGAGAAACTGAAACATTCATACATTTCTGGTGAGAATGTAAAATGGTGTAAGTACTTTAGTGTACCTACCTATTATATTATTCAACAATTCTGCTCCTAGGTTGTTCCCAAGAGAAACAAAAAGACTTGTATGTGAACGTTATAGCAATTGTATTAATATGTCAAAATGTGAAACAAGACAAATATTCACAAAATATATTCAGGACATAGAAAATGGCTAAACAAATTGTGGTGTATTTATACAATGTCACTGTTCTCAACAATAAAAAGGAATAAACTACTGGTAAAGGCAACAGTGTGAAAGAATATCAGAACTGTAAGTTGAGCAAAGGAAACTAGACATAAAAGAGTATTTATATATTGATTGTATAATCCATTCTCATGAAGTTTCAGAATAGGTGAAACTAAATCTATGGGGATTTGAATCATAGCAGTAGTTGCCTGTTGAGGTGGGCTCGGTATTGACTGTAAGAGATCACAAGAGAACCTTCTGGGATGATGGAAATGTTCTGTACCTTGATTGCAGTGGTGCTTCCATGGGTGTATACTTTTATCAAAACTTATCAAATTATATATTTAAAAATTATGATTTACATAGTTTGAAAAATTGATCATTCATATGAATTTATTATCATAAAAGGACACATGGCTGGTTAATTTATTTAGATTGGCTTTGTGGAGATTCTCTCTCAATTTCCATCCATCACTTTTGCCAGGTTTATGATTTAGTAAAGAAATGGACCCAAAAAGTGCCAAGTCTAGTAGAAGAAAAAATAAGAAATTAACTTTAATTTCTAAAGTAGGTACTATATATAATAGTCTAGTTTTGGCACACAAAAAAAGGGATAATTAATTTTCATGGGTAGTCTTTCTTAGAATGAATTGGGACTTGTAGTTCTAGCAAGTTTTTTTTTTTCTTCAAGTAAAAAAATAAAGGGGAATACATATGTATCCTTGTCCTGCAAGATTAGAGAGCCTAGAAGCAATGACATCCCAGCAAAAAGCACAAATAGTGCCCAAATGTCAATTTCTAATATTGTTCTCCAGTAAAAGGAATCAGAGTTTCTTGGAAAAATGGTCGATTCTAGGATTGGAGCAGGAAATATACAAGATGAACTTGGAACATCTTGTAGTACCAGAAAATTAGGAAGAACTCAAAAGCAAGAATAATCCACAACGATGGATTATTGTAGATGTCAGAGGGACACAGAAACCAACTGAGAGAACTCTCATTGACTAATGCTACAACAATTTGAGAAATAAATATAAAATAAATATCCATGAGTCCATGCTGATGTAAATAAATAGATAATTGAATCAATGAATGAATGGGGAGAAGATACAAATCACCCATGGAAAAAAATTTCAAATTATTTATGCAGATATTTTACCTTTAAGGAGGTGGTACATAACAAGCCACTCATTAAATGTGGGCTGCACACAGTGATTTCCTTCCAAAGACAACAGTACAAAAAGCGGCCAAAAAAGACGAACTTTACAGGGAAGAAACCTGACAAACACCACGTCAGCCAGGTGATCAAAGTTAACTTCGACAGTGAAAAGCCATGTGGACAGTGTGTCCTCTTGATATGATGTTATGCAAATGACACTTTACCTCTCTGGTCTTCCCCCCAAAACCAAATAACATCAGTCTAATCATGATTAAAACATCAGAAAAATTTCAATTGAGGAATATTTTACAAAATACCTCATGAGTACTCCTCAAAACTGCTATGATCATCCAAACAGAGAAAGTCCGAGAAACTGTAACAGCCAAGAGGAGCCTAAAGAGACACAACTAAGCGTAACATGGGATCCGAGGTGGGATCCCAGGATAGGAAAAGGACCTTAGATAAAAACTAAGGAAATTTGAATAAAGTATGGACTTTAGTTAATAATAACATATCTATATTGGTTCATTAATTATAACAAAGGTACTGTACTTAGATATTAATACCAGAGGAAACCAGCTGCGGGATATGTAGGAACTCTTGTACTAGCTACTCAATTTCTTTGTAAATCTAAAACTGTTCTAAAAATATTTTTTTTAAAAAATTGGAATGTACAAAGCCATAGATATATGAAATTTTAAGTAGTTCCATATGACAGGAGGGTGCACTATATGAAAAAGAGTGAAAGGAAATGAAGTTAGAAAAGTAATCGTGGTGTTATTTCACCCATTGGCTTCATATGCCATGCTCAGAAATCTGGACTTGATCCTTCATAGGAATTAAGTATTAATAGAAAATGACCTCACAGAAACAAAAATAGGTAAGTTTGTGATATTTCACCTTAAACTAGTCTTCACAAGACATTTTTGCCCTGATGTTATCTTTCAAATTGTAAAATTATTTAGCACAACTGGAAGATTATGAAGTCTGACAAAAGTAAATAGCTGTAAGGAAGGAAGGAATCCATTCAATATTCAACGCCTAACTCTTATTGTTTTGTCTTGTTATTTTGTTGTTTTGTTATTTTGTTCTTTTGTTATGTTTTATTTTTGTTGCCAATGATGTTCCAGGCAAAGTGCTAAGTTTTTAAGGTACAGAAATACTTTTATAGTTTATATTATTGCTGTTATTACTTCTCAATAAAAGATAAAAAGGGTTAAATTCACAGCTTTTGTCTAATAGTTATTATAAATATTTAGCATTTAATTGAATATATATTATGTGCTAGGCCTTCATGTACATTGTTTTACTTATTTTTAAAAATCTTTGAGTATTATACTTGCATTTTAGACAATGAAATGTAGGCTCAAAACAGTTAATCTGTTCAAATTCAAAATATAGGAATTAGGAGAACTCTAAAAGAGAGAATCAAAAAGTTAGTAAAGAATATTTCTCTGCAAGCACACCTTAACTGTGCAGGTAACTGATGTCCCTGAGGCTTAGCCAACTCTGAACATATTCTGCCCAGAGACTGAACCAAAGACTAGATGTGAATGAAGCTAATATTTTAACTTTATACATTAAAAGTGTGAAGATATTTTTGTTTTCAGAATTCCCACTGGATAGAGCCCTGTATTTAAAAATGTTTCTATTTAAATAATGTCTCTTTGTATGAAGGATGAAAACACAGTCTGGGCTCCAGTAACCAAAATGATGGCTGAACTTACCTTATAAGCTAAGTAGGTCATTTTAACTGGAAGATGCTTAGTTTTGTTGATAATCAAAAATTTATTTATCAATGCATGTTTAGAGGCAAAGTTTCAACATCATGCCAGTGTACAAACCAGCCAGATGGGCCCAGTGTTGGAGAGGAGATTTAAAGCAAAGTGCTCTCCCTTCAGTGGCCATAACCACCAAGAGAGCACTTCTGAGAATGGACAGGTCTTTAGGGGGTATCCACACACTGCTGAGGGATATACAATATAAAGGTCATTCCCTGTCTCTCATGTGAAATCTTCAGTAGGTTTGTACATGAGTCAGAATTGCTCATGTGAGAATGAATTCTTAGAGGAGCTTGAAAAGTGCTGAGTTCTGTTACAGGTAACTGTAGCATGAACACAGAAACAACATATATGGACACAGGAGCTGTTGGACAGCTGGAATCCCTGATTGCAATAAAAAATAATCTTATGCTAAGAATTGTCCTGAATGGAGTTTGAAATATCAAGAAATAGTGCACAGAACCGGTACTTTTGATATAAAATATTCTGTAACATAAATCAGTTGGGTTTTATGGATTTTCAGAATAATATTTTCTCTATGCACACCACAAGCATTGAAAGTTATAGCTCCAGATTTCATATTTTATTTTCAAATCTGAATCTTGTTGAATACTTATATATTCATTTCCTGTGATATTTTTCTTGACACTTGAAAATGAAAGCATTTTAGGCTTATTTTATATTTTTGTGAATATGAAATCAACTTTGGGAATAAAACTTCAACATATACACTAAATTTTATCATATTTAAGTAGATTTCTTCTATTTATGTTTTAGAACGTCAGAGTTCTAGGTGAATTTATTAAATGCCTCTGCATCTTCTTTAGATGTCAGTTATGGATTTTTTCTTTGAATTTTTGACATGAATTATAATGATATATTTCTAATAATGAGGTACCCCTAAATTACTTGCATGAACACTACTGAAAATATTACTTCTCTACACTGCTATTTGCTAGTATTTTATTTTAAAAGTTTTCCATTTTTTCACTATAGGACTGTCATGCAGTTTTATATTTATACTTTTGCCAGATATCAAGTTTTGGTATTAAAATGATGCTGACTTCATAAATAAATGGAGAGTGTATAAGTCACTATTTTTGTGCAGAGACAAACAGAAAATCTTGGTGGCTCGTAACCACAAATCTGGAACACTGATGGCCCATGTGGAAGGAGGACTAGAAAAATTGTAAAAAAATATGCTATTACATGTGCCTAGATTGTAAAACTCATCACTTTTTTCTCACATTTAATTCACCAAAGCAGGTTACATGGTCATGTCTGAGGACTACAATATAAGGAAATACATTTCTCTCTCAGAAAGAGCAACAGATATGATGAACATTAATTTAACTTAACCTATCTCAGCTTTTTTTATGGCTTGAAATAGTTATCTTTAATAATACTCTTATAACTCAGCTGTAATCTCATTTACTTCTGATTCCTTGTAGTGCCTACTTCACAATGACCACTTGACAACATCTGATATTTGAGAGAATTTAACAGAACCATAATTTACAGGAGGATGCTAAGCACAGCAGCTCTATGTTTGAACTCTGACGTCAAACTGGCTAGGTGCAATTCAGACATCACCGTCTATTAGCTATGTGCCCTTGAGCAAGTCTTTTAATGGGAATGGACCTTAATTCTGTCATTTGCCTAATAAAAATAATACAAATTCCCCACTTCCTGTTTTAAGTCCTACAAACCAGGAACTTATCTGTTTTGTAAAATCTTTCGTCTGGAGCACATACAGGATAATAAATATTGTTGAGAAATAAATGTTTCCTTCTGTTTTGTAAGCTCTCATCCTATCAGCGAAATCTATTCTGCATGTTAAAGAAATTACACTTTGAGTTTACTTAAAAGGTAATCAGAAAGAAATCCATCTAATCCTATAGTCTGCTCCTGAATTTACATATTAAAAAAACTATATTTGGAACCTTTATATGAGATTTTAATCTTGTGGCCCCAGAGACTTACAATATTAAATATATATGTTATTTAACATCCATTTCATAATGACCAGTATAATATATTGCACTTTATATTCAGTGGCAAGAGAAATAAATTTTTTCAGATAAAAATCACAATATAATTGAATCCCATTTTAATTTTGTTTATAGAAAATGTATAACCAAATCAGTGCTTACAATGAAGAATTAACTTATTCAAGTTACAAAGTGACATCCATAACTTTGCTTCTAATAATCAATCTTATTTTGACTATATTTTTAATTTTCTCACTTTTGTTTAATTTTATATTCTATTGCAGTTACTTAAGTATAAAGGACATTAGTAAAATAAATCAATAACAGAGTTCAGCTAAAATGTATAGTGTTATCAAACATGCAAGTTGGTTTTGTACAAGTTGACATTACTGATAAAATCGCTGATGTGTAGTGTGTCTTACCTTTTCCTTAACTACATGTGTCTAAGGTTTATTTTTTTAATAAATTTATTTTATAGTTTTATAAACAGTGGTACGATGGTAAAGGCATAATGACCAGCTTTCATGGGACTGAAGGGCCCTGCTTGGTAGCATTTGCTGATTTCAAGCTATCATCACGAAGTCACTGAAAGCGGTATTGGGAAAAAATGCTCAGTAGCTCTCCGGTGTATAGCATTTCCACTATACAGATGTATAAAATGTGAATTACCTCAAGAGCATAGACAACACTAAAATGTAGTAAAATAATTAAGAAATAATAAACTTTTAGAATTTGTTACATTGTTTTACCATATTTTTTTTAGCTTATATAAGCTAATATTTAATCATGAGTATGTTCAACTGATTGACAAAATTCTTGAAATTTAGGCAGGTATGAGCCGGCGTTAGCACACAATGGCTCACACATATTAACATAGATATATCAAATATCTTCCAAATCATTATGTTTACATTAACACAAATATTGACCCGAATTTCCAAAATTGCCTTTCGGTTCTCTTTCAGAATGACTACTTCAGCTTTCAATTAGAGTAAAGCTTAATGACTTGGCACTCTCAAGGTATAAACCCCAAAGTTTTTCTTTGCTCTCTAAATTAATTTAGAGAAGGTATATTAACAAGGTATATTATCAGCTTGGCATCTCATATCCCTTTTAAACAAGCTGCAGTGATATAGTGTCTGTTTTCCACTGAGGCCTGAGAAAACACAGTGCTAAAAATAAAAGAAATCCCATCTCTAGGGGATGATAAATCTAATTTTAAGTGTCCATAGCCTCTTTCAAAAGATATTACAGTTGGAAGAAAGGAAGGGGCAAGATAACTTTAGGTAGCAGTTACCCAGGGGCAACACTTCATTGTCAGTCAGTGTGAGAACTTGGAGACGGAGTGGGAAGCAGGGGGCCACTGTTGACAACGTTCTGCCACTTTTACCAGTTTCCTCCATACTGGCCCCATTGGCTCCACAAAATACTAACAAAAAAAAAAAAAAAGGACTGTTTGAGATGGCTACCTGGCAGAGAAGTTGGTGGAATCATGTTAAGAGAAGAAAGCTTCCAGTTCAACACTGTTAGAAACTTCCTTTGAAGCTCAACTAGATTAATAGCTTTTTAAGGATGTGGTGAAAAGTGTTATCACGTGAAACTTTCAAAACCAGACTTACGGTGTGAGAAAATATGCTGTAGGGAACTGTTCAAATTAGGCTGGGGAAATACTGAATGACCTAATAGGCCATTTCCTCCTCCGAATTCAATGATGCTATAATTTATGTATTTTGGCTCAATTAGAGCAAAGGTCACATAAGGTTTTTAAATCCTGCATTTTTTCTAGGTTCTCATAATGTCTGCTTCCAAGCACTAAATATTTTTAATGTTTAAGCTTTCAGCTCTGGAAAATACCTACTATCTTCTGTAGGGCTTGAGACATTCTTGCAGGTTACTAACACTTTTATTGACATTTTAAATGAAGAGAATCTAGCTTATTATAAGGTATATATTTTCTGAATTGCCTTACTTTAAAAAATATTGCTGAGAAATTTGGTTTTCTTATAATATTTATAACATTAGCTTATTTACAAGAAGTTGGTCTTTCAATTCATTATATATAAAATTGCCCAGTTTTTGTATGATTATTTTATTTTTAAACAAGTTACTTTTTACAAGAACAATTATACATGAATGCCAGGTTCACAAAAACAAGGCAAAATGCAGAAATGAGGCAATAATCAGATCATTCTAAAATGCACTTTTATATTCATTATATTGCTTAAATATAGTGCCATATTAAACAGTATTGTACTATATTTTCATTTTAACCCCTTTAAATAACAGCTTTAATCATATACTTTATTTAGAATGGATGTCATTAGGAGAGCTTTTCAAATCTGGAATGAAGGTAGGAAGGAAGGAAGGAAAGGAGGGTGGGAGAGAAGGAAGGAAAGAGTCCT
This sequence comes from Avahi laniger, assembly GCA_963575035.1. Taxonomy (NCBI): domain Eukaryota; kingdom Metazoa; phylum Chordata; class Mammalia; order Primates; family Indriidae; genus Avahi; species Avahi laniger. The sequence goes on along the minus strand of CAUYSK010107419.1, from coordinate 79,708 downwards.
AAACAATCATCACATTTTTTATTTGTTCAACAGGTGATATCTGTTGGTACAGCTTTTAAAGTGAATGACTAGAAAAATCACAACTTTCAGGCTCTTGGTTTCTTTATCTATAAAATGTGAAAATCTGCTTGGATGATTCCTAAGTTCTTTTTTAAGCCTAAGTTATCATCATCCTACTAATATGGATAAAACATTCTGCATCAAAAAATGCTACCAGTTTGAATTACTATTTTCCTTTTACACGACAGTAGGATAATAATCATAAGTACAAAATCTAAGCAAGCCCCATGTGCTCTCTAGCTTCTGCCCTATTTTCTTCCTTTTCTTTCAACCAGGAACATGGAAAAGTTTCATACACTTTTTGTTTTTCATGGACTTACCACAAAATTGTTTTTCAGTTTACTACAGTCTTCTTTCTGTCCCTACCATTCACTAAAGCTGATCCTGCTAAATCCACCCATCACCTTCTAATTCCCAAATCCAACGGATATTTTTAAGTTGGATCTTATTTCTTTGCAGTATTTGAAAATGTTGGCCCTGTCTCTTCTTGAAACCCTTTCTTCCCTTGTCTTCCTTTTCATCTTTGCGTACCTAAAACCTAGCCCTGTTCTTATAGAAGAATAAACTCTATGTGAATATTCTTTGAATAAATGAAGTGTTTAAAATAACCTTAAAACCTTCCCTTTCCTATTTAGTTTTGGTCACATCATCCAAGGTATGCTCTTCCTAAGTATTATGTTAATATCCCACAATTATATTCATAAACTAAAGAGTAAGGGGTACCTAAGTGACCTTTCATATTTTGCTTTTTATAACTTGGGATTTGGGTATATTTTTCCTACGGCTTGGACTCCACCTTGGCTTCCTCTCTCTCCAGACTGTCCCAGACCTGGCATTGAGTATGGCTGCTCAGCTTTCATCATTTGTCCTGGCCAGCGGAATGTTCTTTCTGATGCTCCTCCCTTGGCTGGCTGTGGCTCCCTACTTTCATTTTCACTACGGGTACAGCCATTCACCAGTTTCCATTGGAAGTATTTTTCCAGACATTCCTTTAGGATTAGTGCCATTTTCATAACTGGTCACTGGATTCTGTCACTATTTTTTATGCTTCATTATCCTCAAATTTGTCTTTTTCAGCTGATGATGACAGTAAAGAGATTTTATGTTTTGCAAATTTCTTTGTTTTTCTCCTTATAAGAAGCAAGAATTTGCGTTTTATTTACCCATATGTAAGAAAACAAAATTTTTGCTCAATGTCACCTCCTATCTCTCCTATCTTTCTTGTTATTCTTTCTCTTTCTTCTTAGAATTCTGCATAGAGAAATATCTTGATTGTATAAAAGTCTTAATCATGAACTTTAAAAATAACAATGTATTTAGTTTCGAACCACATGATAAGACTTTCCCTCTTGTCTACTTCAGATCACTTATTTTTTTAAGAAAGTATAGCCCTCTAAGAGTTTTGTAAACTTTCTTTAGGTATTGAATGAAACCTTAGTATCTTCTTTGATAGAAATATGAGCTCACTGTTGTTTTTTGATGAACTTCTTATCTTTGCCTACTTTTTTATCCCACTCAGAATAAAACTAAGTAGGAAATAACGGTGAAACCTGCCCTCTGCCCCATCCCATTTGAAGTGCCTGTATTTCCATATCTATGATTTGGAAACATATCCATTTTTTAAGAATAAATCTACATAAGAATTCTTCAGAAAACCTAAGCTAGCTTTTATAAAGTAGAGTATTATAGACAAGTTCAAAATATCATAAGATTTACTCTGGTCTGGATGTCTCCTGTGTTCTTGATGCAATAAATCACCTGGCTTTAGCAGATTTCCCAAGCCACTTTTCAGACAGGTAAAAGCTTAAAACTATAATAAAGTAATCAAAGAAACATGAAGTTTCAGTGAAATATTTCATTTCTTTATAGTTTTTGTATGTGATTGAAGTTCAGTAATTATCATATTAAAATAGACTGTAATAACAATAAGAAGTTTTTATCTAAACCCCATGGCAACCACAAAGAAAAAACTTCTAGTATATACACAAAAGAAAAAATGACATTAAAATATACCACTATAAAAATTCAACAAATTGCCAAGGAAAGACAACAAGATAGGAAGAGAGAAATGAAGGAGCTATGAAACAGTCAGTAAACAATTAACAAAATGGTGATAATAAGTCCTTATGTATTAATAATTACTTTAGATATGAATGGAATAAATTCTTTAGTCAGAAAGCATAGAATGATTGAATCAATAAAAAAATAAGATCAAGCAATGTGCTGCCTAGAAGAGATTTATTTTAGCCTTAATGACACACATAGACTGAAAATAGAGAAATGGAAAAGGTAATGCAAATAGTAACGAAAAGAGAAAAGGATAACTGTACCTATATCAGACAAAACAGAATTTCAGTTAAAATCAGTCACAAAAGACAAAGAAAGTCATTATATGATGATAAAGGAATCAATTAATCTAGAGGATATAACAATTATATATGCATACAATATCAGTGCACCTAAATATGTAAAGCAAATATTGACAGAATTGAAGGGAAAAATAGACAGCAATACAATAATAGTAGCAGATTTTAGTACTTTACTTTTGATAATGGATAGTTCATCCAGCCAGAAAATCAATAAGGAAACTGTGAACTTGAATAACACCATAGACCACATGGACCTGAAAGGCATATACAGAACATTTCATCTAAGAGCAGCAGAATACATGCTGTTCTCAAACACACATGGAAGATTCTTGAGAATAGATCATATGTTGTGGGGAAAAAGACCTTGAAAATTTTAAGAACACTTAAATTATTTAAAGTACCTTTTCTGACCCAAATGGTATAAAACTAGATATCAATAATAGGAGAAATTTTGAAAAATTCTCAAATATTTGGAAGTTAAGTAACATGCTCCAGAACAACCGATGGGTCAAAGAAGAAATTAAAAGGGAAATCAAAAAATATCTTGAGACAAATGAAAGCAGAAACACAAGATTCAGAAAAAGCAATGCTAAGAGAGAAGATTGTAGTAATTAATGCCCACATTAAGGAAAAAAATGTCAAATAAACAATCCAACTTCACATCTCAAGGAACAATAAAAAGAGAAAACTAAGCCCAAAATCAGCAGAAGGAAGAAAAAAAGTTTAGAGCAAAAATAAATGAAAATGGGACTAGAAGGACAATAGGATAAATGAATAAAACTTCAAGTTGGTTTTTTGAAAAGATTGACAAAATTGACAAATCTTTAGCTAGAATAACCAAGAAAAAATGAGAAGACTCAAATAAATAATAAAAGAAGAGACATTACAACTGATATAACAAAGATGCAAAGGAACATGAGAGACTACTATGATCAACAAAATGAATAATTTAGAATAAATGGATAAATTCTTAGAAACATGCAATCTACCAAGCCTGAATTATGAGGAAATAGAAAATATGAACAGATCAGTAATGAGTAAAGAGATGGAGTCAGTAATCAAAGACTTCCCAACAGAGAAAATCCCAGGACCAGATGGCTACACAGATTCATTCTATCAGCATTTATAGAAGAATTAACACCAGTCCTTCTCAAATGCTCCAAAAAATTGAAGATGGGGGAAAACATCCAAATTCAATTTACCAAGCAAAAGCTGATAAGGATGCTACAAGAAGAGAAAAGTATAAGCCAATATCCCTGATCAATATAGATGGAAAAATTCTCAACAAAATACTGATGAACCAAATTCAACAGCAAATTAAAAGAGTCATCTATCATGAGCAAATTGGATTCATCCCACTGTTGTAAGGATAATTAAACACAGACAAATCAATAAATGTGTTACCCCACATTATCAGAATAAAGAGATAAAAACAATATGATCATCTCAATAGATGTAGAAAAAGCCTTTAGCAAAATTCAATATCCTTCCATGATAAAAAATTCTCAACAAATAGCTAGAGAAGGAATGTACCTGAACATAATAAAAGTCATACATGACAAGCCCACAGATAACATCATACTCAACAGTAAAAGGCTGAGAGCTTTTTCTTTAAGATCAGGAGCAAAACAAGGGTACACACTCTCACCATTTCTATTCAATTTAGGACTGGATTCCTAACCAGAGAAATTAGAGAAAAAAGAAATAAATGACATCCAAATTGGAAAAGAAGCGACAAAATTGTTTCTGTTTGCAGATGACACATTCTTCTACATAGAAAATCCTCAAAACTCCACCAAAAAATCCTGTTAGAAATAATAAACAAATTTAGTAAGTTTGCAGGATACAAAATCAACATACAAAATTTAGTTACATTTCTGTACAGTTAAAACAAACTATCTCAAAAATAAATTAAGTAAATGATCCCGTTTTATTCAAAAAGAATAAAACACTTTAGGAATAAATTTAAGGAGCTCAAACACCTGTACCCTAAAAACCCTGAGAAACTGATGAACGAGATTAAAGACAACACAAATAAATGACAAGACATCATATGCACATGGATTGAAAGAAATAATATTGGTAAAATGTCTACATTACCCAAAGTGATCTATAGATTCAATGTAATGTCTACCAAAATTCCAATGGCATTTTTCACAGAAATAGAAAAAATTCTAAAATTCGTATAGAACCACAAAAGACCCCCAAAAGCCAAAGCAATTTTAAGAAAAAAGAACACAGTTGGGGGCCTCACACTTCCTAAGTTTAAACTATATTACAAAGCTATTATAATCAAAACATTACAGTCAGAAACAAAAACAGACACATAGACCAATGGAATGGAATAGAGAACACAGAGAAAAACCCACTACATATATAATTAACTATTCTTTGTCAAGGACTCCAAGAAAACACATGAAGAAAGAAAAATCCTTTCAATAAATAGTTTTGGGAAATTGTATATCCACATACAAAAGAATAAAACTGGACCCTTGTCTTATAACATGTACAAAAAATTAGCTCAAAATCAATTAAAGACTTAAATGTAAGATCTGAAACTGTAAAACTCCTAGAAGAAAACATAGGGGGCAAACTCTTTGATGCTGATCTTGGAAGTAACTTTTTGAATATGAGACAAATAGCACAGGTAACAGAAACAAAAATAAACAAGGCGAACCACATCAAATGATAAGCTTCTGCACAAGAAAGGAAACAATCAACTAAATGAAAAGGCAAACTATAGAGAACATATTTGCAAACCAAATATCTGATACAGGGTTGATATCCAAAATAACAAACACATACAACTAAATAGCTATGACAACAACAACAAAAAAAACCTAAATAACCCTATAAAAAATTGAGAAAGGACCTGCATAGACATTTTTTCAAAGAAGATGTACAAGTGACCAACAGGTATTTGAAAATGTGTTTCCCATCAGAGAAATACAAATCAAAACTGCAATGATATATCGCTTCACCCCAGTTAGGTTGTCTATTATCAAAAAGATAAGAGATAAGTGTTGACAAGGATATAGAGAAAAGGGAAACCTAGTATGCTATTGGTAGGAATAAAAACTGGTACAGCCATTATGAAAAACATTATGGAGCTCCCTCAAAAAATTAAAAATAGAACTATCATAGGATCTAGCAATTCCACTGCTGGGAATATATCCAAAATAAATGAAATAAGTAACTTGAAGAGATATTTACCCTCCCATGTTTACTGAAGGACATTATTCACAATAGCCAAGGTATGGAAACAACCTAAGTATCTACTCAAGAATGAATAAGGAAAATGTGCCAATTGTGTGTTTGTGCGTGTGGTGCGGGGTGTAATGGCATATTATTCGGCAATAAAAAAGAATGAAATTCTGCCATTTGTGGAACATGGCTTAACTTTGAGGTAATATGTTAAGTAAAATAAGTCTTGGACAGAAAGACAAATAGTGCATGATCTCACTTTATGTGGAATCTAAACATGTCAAATTCATGCAAGCAGAGAGTAGAACAGTGGTTACTGGGGCCTGGAGGATGGAAGAAACAGGTAGATGTTCAAAGGACACAAACTTTTAAACGTAAGAGAAACTCATTCTGGGTGTCTAAGATACAGCATGGGTAGTGATGTATGTGATAATTTGATTGTGGTAATCATCACATAATTTATATGTATATCAAATCACCACATTATATATCTTCAACATATACAATCTTTATTTGTCAATTAAAATTTTGAAAAACATTTCATTTCCTTGATAATATTTTGAAAGGCAGTTTCAATATGAAGACATTTTAAAATCACTGTATCCATTTCAGGTATATAAAGACAAATGTACATTTGTGAGGATGTAACACATCTTAAAACTCAAGGAAGCAGCAATTGTTTTCAAACCAGATTGTTGTGAAATCATGCTTTCAAGTTTCACTGTTACCTGTTCCTTTGTAGAATACTGTCTCAGACAGTATGAATGTTTTCTCAATGTAAAAATTCCTTCTTATGCTATTTCCATGGTGTTGATTGGAGTAGTACTGAATTTATGAATTTTGGAATATGTTCTGACTAAAATCTGTTCGTTTCATTTTTTCTGCCCTACTAATGTAAATTTCATCCTTAAAACTTGGTTCAATTCAATAATGTAATTGTTTTGGGATTTTTTCTTTTCCTGAAAATGGTAATGTCTCAATGTCTCAGACAACTTCTATGAAGAATTTAAATAGTTCTATGAAAATGAGGTCAAATAATTTGCTGAAGATTCCATTTACCTGCTTCTTTTTTAAGATATTTATGTAGTTCCTTCTTGGCATCAGTAGAAGACCATGACTCATAATGAGTAGACATCTGTGTCATAAGGCTGTGAAGTGAGCATGCTCAGTCAAATTATCTAAGTGAGAAGAATTGTTCTTTTGTGGGGAAACTCAGAGAAGGCTCTGGTATTTTTAAGTGCCAACTCTGTGCCTAAAACTTGGCTATACTTATTGCCTTCTGGTGAAGGAGAATATCTTTTTGTTCACAATTTTTACATAGATGGCTGAATAGTTCAACACATTTTTATATCTGTGTATCTCAATTGTTGCAGCTGTGGGGTAAGTGGTAGATGATAGCGGCAAATCCAGTAGTCAAAGCAAGACTGAAAATGAATAATGACCGTTGATCTATGGAAGGTTTTCTATTCCAGAGCACAGAGCAGTCAGAGTCCTCAGACACTGACTACACTCAGCCCAGGACATGAACTCAGTCTAAGGATTTCAGTAGGAACCTACAATTAAAATCAAACTGTAGCCGACTCATCAGAGATTTGTAGACTGAAATTGAGGCAACTGCTGCCCCACCTCTGTGGAACTGGTGACTAGGTTAATTTAGCATACTGAAAATGAAATGATGCAGAATATGAGTAAATTTTGACGATAAAGAGCTAACAGTTGTCTTACATGGTTCATAGCATAAAACTCTGGGAACTTATAAGCACTTGGAAAATAATGTCTATTTCACACAACAAAGGCTGTTAAATTTTGTGGTGATTGCTGAAAATTGGAGAGTGGGATTGTGATGGTGAAGAGTGAGACTAAAATTCTATTGTCTGTGTTTGTATGAAGTCAGCACACTCTTTGTGTTCATATTTCAGAACTTTATAAGGTAATAATTATCAGTACTATCTTTTAAAGCTATCTGACTAACACTTTACTACAACTTTCCCATGGGTATTATTATTTTTGATATTTACCAGGAAGCAAAACAAGGCCAAGAGTTGTAAAAGCAGTTTCCAAGATCTCATAGTCAAAAAGTGGCAACATTTTTACTGAAATCAACATTTCGTTTTGTTTTGTTTCAGAGATCTTATTCTTTCTACCATCTATACTGCTTCTAGGATAGGCCCACTGGAAGACATTCAAAATGCTGATAAAGCATCAAATGCCTGTTCTTAATTTGAGTAAAATAAAAGGCATACAAAGCATATGTTTTCCTTACTTGGAACTAGCTGAAGTAATTTTGTTTTTCCTCCCTCACTTGCCTTGAAGACAGTTTACACTTGGTCAGACCACACAAGCAAAGTTTCAAGAAAAACAGGCATTTTAAATGAAAGATCTAAGTAATTGAAAGGAGTGATTAGAATGGAAACTATTTTTAAAAATAAGTGTATCATTTATCCTTTGGTAAGCTAGAATATACATACCCATATCCATCACATTTTACAGTTTACAGGCGTAACAGAAATACTCGAACAGGCAATGCTGAGAATGAAAAGCAAGTTGGCACACTTAAGTATAAGATAAATTTAAGTTCTACTTAAATCTTTTCATTTTATTATTGCCTTGAAAAATTTTGTCCCCATAATTAAACTTGTAAAATAATGAAAAGTGCCATTCATTTTGTCTTGTGGTTTTCTTAGAGAACTATGTAGCTCTTTATAAGATAGTTTCAAATGACCGTTGATTTAAACTTCTAAGTTAAGTATTTACTACACCATATACTTATATATACTATAATATATAATGTAAATATATAAAGTATATTTATAAAGTTTTAAATCAAGTATATACTACAGAAAGATATGAGTTGCAAAATAAAAAGAAATATATTATATTACATTATATTATTATAAAGCAGACCCTATAGGGGATATAATATATAAGGATATATATTGTCAAACATTTTCACATACTTTCTTTTAATTCCCTCTTGTTAGATGAGCAAACCACTTTTATTGAATCATTACTTGGTAGGATGTTTATTGAGAATTGATTATTTGTCAGGCACAATTTCTAGGCACTGTTGACTTAGCTATGAATGATGTAGACAAGGTTTTTGTACACATAGAGTTCATATCCTAGATGAGAAAATGTTTTGTAAACCAAAGCTCGCTACACCAATATTATTCACAGTTGAAGCTCTCTAGACCAACTTCTTGATTTTCCCATGCTCTTGAGTTTCTTTATAAAAACATTGTGACAGGTGTCTGTGGTGCCCAGACACTCTTGGTGGAAGCATGTTCCTCAATGTGCTTACAAATCTCTCTTTTGAGAGCTGAAATACTTATTAAGAATTAGTTGTGTTCTTTCTTAAAACTGTTTATTCTAGTTACATCTGTCTATAAATATGTTTTGAACATATACAATTTATATATAAACACATATTTTAATCAAACTCCATGCAAAGTGCAAAAAGAGTATGCTTACATTAAAAAGTAACTTAAATGCTTTGAAATGGTAGCTTACAATTTTTCTATTAAACTAAGTGTGAGCTAAACAAGTGCAAGAGGTTGGTGGAAAGTAAATATATGGAATGATTTATCCAATAACTTTCCAAGTTTCTTTATTTTCTCCCTTTATTTTATAATAAAAAAACAACAAGCTCAGAGAGATGCGCTGTGTTTTTTATCTTTATTTTTTTATCGTAGTAAAATACACATCACATAAAATCTGTCACTTTAACCATTTTAAAGTGTACAATTCAATGTCATTAAGTACATTCACAATGTTGTGCAACCATTGCCAATATCTAGTTCTGAAACTTTTTCACCACCTTAAATAGAAACCTCACACCCATTAAGCAGTCACTCCCATTTCCCCTTCGCCTACTTCCTAACAACCACTAATCTGCATTTTGTCACTGTGGATTTGCCTATTCTGGATATTTCATATAAATGGATTCATATAATATGTAGCCTTTTGTATGTCTTCTTTCACTTAAGCACAATGTTTTCAAGGATCCTCCATGTTCCAACATGTATCAGTATTTCATTCCTTTTATAGTTGAATAATATGATATTGCACAGAAATATTTTGTTCATCTATACAATCATTGATGGACATTTGCATTGCGTCCACCTTTTGGTTAGTATGATTCTTGCTATGAACGTTTGTCTACAAATATTTGTTTGAGTACCTGTTTCCAATTTTTCCAGGTATTCTAGCAGTGGGATTTCTTGGTAACATGGTAATTCTATGTTTAACATATTGGGAAACCATTGCTTATGTTTTGGTGTCATAGTTAAGAAACGATTGCCAAATCCAAGGCCTTTGGTATCAGGCTAAAATAGGGCTCATAAAGTGAGTTAGGAAATATTCCTGTCCGGGTGGCAGTCTGCCCTCGGTTCTTGTTGTGCTCTTGCCGAAGAATTACCAGACACACCAAAGTGTCAAGTCCAGATTATTATCCCGGTCCTCTGACTCTTTGTTTGGAAAAATCATCAGCAGGGCCAAGGCTACGGAATAACCTCAGGCAGGAAGCAATTTCACACGAGCAGCTCTTTATCATAGAGAACAGAACTGGTCTGTCTCTGGGAGTAGAGAGAGCCAGATGGACTCACTGACTGATTGATTGACTGACCGACTCATTCACTCACTGACTCACCGAATTCTCAGATTGTTTCCTTTTATTGGCCCAATCCGGGTTTGGGCTCTTGGGAGGTGTGGGGTATTGCCAAATGATCAACAGGTGTCCTCAAAATTCCTTCTGCGTACACTAGCTCCCTCTAAGAAAGCCCATTTTAGGAGGGAGTGAACCACAATGTAGATTTAAGCTAATGACATAATAATTACCCTTAGGTTACTCTAGGTCACTTCCAAATCCTATCATGCCTGGGCTGGGGAAATTCCCAGATCCATAAAGCATTCCCTCCTTCCCCACATGTAGCAGTTGTTCTCAATAGGATTAAGGGGCAGCACCAAAACAGAGTGCCTGCCTTTATCCTTCTTCCCAGGTGAAGGGATTGCTCAAGACAACACCAGAACCGGAAACCCTTGTCCTCAGAAGAGCTGGAGATCCTAACTATCCACCTACCGTTCCCTCCTCTACTATTTTTTTGGAAAAGTTTAAGAATGATTGGTATTAATTCTTTTTTAAATGCTTGGTAGAATTTACCAGTGAAGCCATCTTATCCTGAAATTTTTTGTGTTGGACGTTTTTGATTATGAATGCAATCTCTCTTCTCTCTCTCTCTCTCTCTCTCTTCCATAAATATGTTCATATTTTCTATTTCTTCTTGAGTCAATATTGATAGTTTGCGTGTTTCCAGAAATGTGTCCATTTTATTTAGGCCTCTTAAATTGTTGTTATACAATTGTTTGTGATATTCTCTTATAATCCCTTTCTGTAATTTTCTGTAATGTCTCCACTTTCATTTCCAATTTTACTTGTTACTGTCTTTTCTCTTTTTGTCTTAGCTAAAGCTTTGTGAATTTTGTTGACCTTTTCAGAGAACTAAATTTTGGTTTCCTTGATTTTTCTCTATCATTTTTCTATTCTCTATTTCATTTATCTCCTCTCAAATCTTTATTTCCTTCATTCTGCTAGTTTTGAATTTAATTTGCTCTTCTTTGTATAGTTACTAACATGTAAATTAGATTATTGATTTGAGATGTTTTTCTTGTTTAATGTAGGCATTAACAACTATAAATCTCTCTCTCTTAACACTGTAAGTTTTGGTTAGGTTTTTGCTTCTATTCCTCTCAAAATATTTTCAAATTTTTCTGTGAGTTCTTTGACTCCTTTGTTGTATAAGAGTATGTTGTTTTATTTCCACATATTTGTGAATTTTATAATGTTCTTTCTATTATTGATTCTAGTTTATTTGTATGTAATATGAGAAGATATTATACTTTGATTTCAACTTATTAAAATTTATCAAGACTTTTTTTTGGCCTAACGTATGGTCCATCCTAGAAAATATTCTATGTGCACTTGAGAAGAATGTATATTCTAAAGTTGTTGGATGAAGGTTTATATATGTTGTTATTCACATCCTCTCTTTCCTTATTCATCTTTCATCTAGTTATTATCAAGAATGGGCTATTGAAGTCTTGAATTATTGCTATAAAACTATCTATCCCTTTAATTCTGACAATTTTATTTCGTATATTTTAGGGCTCTCTTGTTACATGCATATATATTTATAATTATTATTTTTTCTTGATAGGGTCCCCTTTTCCATCAATGCTTAATGTACCTCTTTATCTTTCATAAAATATTTGTCTATTTAAAATAGACCTTAAAATCTATTTTGTCTCATGTTAATATAGGCACCTCAGCTCTCTTTTGGTTACTATATACACATGTTACATTTTTCAGTTTTTTACTTTCAATCTGTCTATGTTTTTGAATCTAAAATGCGTCCCTTGTAGAAGCATATAGTTGGATCATGTTTTTGTTTTTTCTCATTTTGGTTTGTTTTAAAATTTTTTAGAACCTCCAATTCTGCAGAGTTTTTATTTGTTTGTTTGTTTTGAGACACGATCTCTCTCTCTGTCACCTGGGCTAGAGTGCAGTGATGTCATCATTGTTCACAGCAACCTCCAACTCCTTTTCAAGCATTCTAGATTTCCAGCTTATATTTCAGTGCTATTTCATGGTGAAAATGAAGGCTGGAAATTTTCAGTTGTGTTGAGACTGCAGGGCCAATTCATTGCGTGGGTCTATAGGTAGAAGTCAACCCACAAAGGTATAATCTTACTTCCTACCTTCTGCTTGGGCTCACCCATGGGATTTGGAAATAGTCAAGTAACATTTCATAAGATTGTTTTAATTTTTGAGGTTTCTCTGAATGTATGATTTGAATGTTAAACATCTAGTGTTTCAAATTTTTTAGAAAAAACTTGAGGAATACTTTGAACTATTAATTTGTCTCTCTTTTAAAAGTAAGGTTCTAAGATATTTCTGTGTCTTTTTCAATAATAAAACAATACTATAATATAGTAAAAAGAACAGTACATTGACTCAGGGAAGCCTGAGTTCAAATTCTGGCCTTGTTTTTATTAGTGACATTTTCTAACTTACACTCTAGGAATCTCAGTTCTTTTAGATATGAAATAAAAATATTATAACTTATAGGGATTTTGGAAAATAACATGTCAAAGTGTCTATACAGTGTTCCTAATAAAGAGGTAGCATCTAGCATATATTAGTCAAATCTGAATCTGACACGATTCAGGAAATAAATTTTAGTAAAATACTTACAAAGAACCTACAATGAACTAGGGAGTATGAGTCCAAAGATAGAAAGATCATGTTCAATATCCTTTAAGACCACAGTCTGAAATGGACAGAGGACCTGTAAATCACTAATTATAAAACAACGTAATATATATTTAAGTGATATTATGGATGTCTTCATCTCAGGTCCATCTTCAATCAGTCAGAGGACCAAACATCTTTCCTCTTGATATCTTTGAAGAAAATATGTACCACAAACAAAGTTAATTAAAGGAATACATTTTACTAATTGCAGAAGACTAGTGAACATAATGTTTGTCTGGAAAGATAAGTCTAGAGTGACTGTTTCCACTATGCAAAACCCATCCCCAATCTCACACTTAAATCTTGGATCTTTTTTTCTCCCACATGTTTAAGAAAATACAATCCTGTATACACTAACAAGAAGCAAGAGAAAGTTTTCCCCATGCCAGAAGAAGTTCTGGCTGAGATCACAGACCCGAAGGTCAGGGAGGCAGGAGCTTCCATTGGAAGGGCAGGCAAGCCAGAGGGAGCAGGATATGTAGACATGGAGGCAGAAGACAGTGTGCTATTCTCTTATCTAGGGAAAGGCAAGTAGTTCAATACTGCAAAAGCACAAAGTTCAGGTAAGGAGCATCAAGAGATGAAACTGGAAGATGCATAGGGGCCAGTCCATGGAGGTTTTCCATGCTTGTCAAAGAATTTAGACTTTATCTTATAGGCAATGAGAACTTATTGAAGGAAGATAAGCATGCAAGTGGCATAAGCAGATATATATTCTATGAAGATGAGTTTGCCAATAGTGAGAGGAATTGGGGAGAGAAAGAGCTGAAATAAAAACAAGGATAATGGTTGTTGAAATAGTCCAGGTGGAAAATCTTGAGAATCTCAATAGTTAATATTTCTAAGGTTACAAACCCAACAATTTTCAGATCCAGAGTTTATATCCAGTTCTTACATATTTCATGGTCAAAGATTCTTCAACTTACCAAGAAGTTTTTCAAGATCCATTAACATCACCAAAGATCCAACTATGGTAGACTTGACCAAGAAGGAGGTTGGTGGGGGAGGAAAATTACCACTTGAAGCATCCCAGAAACATGGAAAGCATCTTTGACTTCTTCCTCTACATCACTGTGTCACAAACTAATCAGTTACTATTTCCTATTAAGTCTACTAGGGTAATACAAAGCCATATTTCATAGAGAATATGAGAGCTTCAGGCCCTGTAGCATGGGAGTGCTACTTTATCAGATCCACTGGAAATGGAGGCAGCAGCTGACTTTTACAGGGATCCAAGCTCTGCCTATGCTGTGTTGACTCCTCTATCAGCCAGTGTAGAATAAATTATGACTAGTAATAAGCAGCCCCCACATTTCAGTGCCTTACAAAAACAAAGTTTCTTTTTCTTTCTTCTGTCTTTTTTGGGTCAACTTTAGCTCTGTTCCTTATCATTTTCACTTTGGGATCCAGTCTGAATGAGCTGGACGTGATGTTCTTGAAGCAGAGGAAAAGCTTACTCTTCACACTTCTGCTCCAAAATGGCACACACTAATTCCTCCTAAATTTTATTGGCCAAAGATAGTCACATGGCCAAATCTGATACCAAAGGGGTAAGAATTATGAAGCTCCTACAAGGACAAGCCCAGTAGGGAGAGAGTTGAAATAGAGCAGAAGTAAATATTTTTCAATATTTTCAGTCTATGAGAATTATTGGAATTAAGGCCTGCCTGGATATTTCTGGATATTTTAAGGTGGGCCTGGTTTGCCAGGAATCTATTTTTCTGACAGACTGAAAGAAATAATTATAAAAGAAGAAATATTTTGCAGAGAAGCTTGGTTCAGCAATAGGTTATCTAGAACAAAACAGTGTAATGGTTTGAACATGAAGGCACTTTAGTCAGATTGCTAGCTTTAAATCATAGCTCTGTCACTTCCAAGCTATGTGAACATCAGCAAGTTACCAAATTACATGTTTCTCATCTATAAAATGAGAATTATTTTTTTAAAGGAAGGATATTCTTCACATAAAACTTTCAAGAGATACAGGATCCATAAAATAGTCTTCCATTTGGTATGAGAATAAGAGTGTTTAACAAAGTCTCTGTTTCAGATTCAATGATGGCTGAGGGTGGTAGTGTGGCATTGTGACACCTATAGCTCCAGGAAACAGCCATGCGGCCTCCTCTGGACTCACTACACTGTTTCCCATCCCGCACCGCCTCTTCTCTAGGTTCTAGCAAGTATGCCCACCATGGTAGGCAGAGGCAAGATCATATCAAAGGAAGCTATGCCTGCAGATGGATTCAATAGAGGTGCTTAGCTGACGTAACAGACAGGACTTGCTGATGAGCCTATAAAATGCATCCTAGGTACCCCAGAAATAAACAGGGGGGATCAGGCACACAATTCATGGGAAGACCTAAAGGTCCAAATATTTTATCAATGGAAATTTTGTGAGAAAATATTTCATGTTCCTGAAATTTGTAGTACTCAACATTACTAAACACTGTAATCAATTAAAATTTTCATCTGAATCAAAGGTTAAACTCTTTTACTTTCTGTTTGGGAAGATAATGCCTACCCCAAGGGGCACTATTGAGCTGATAATCACTAGAAAGTAGAGGAAGCCCTGATGCTGAAAACAAGTTGATTCATACCGTTGATGAAGCAGCCAGCAGCCATCTCCCATGGGGCTGTTCAAAGAATAGAGTGTTCTAAAATTGCATTATTCACTTATAAACTGTCAGCTTCCCAGGTGTCTGGCCGGGCCCAGCTAAACTGGGCGTTTTGGGTCACGCCACTTTGAGAACAGGGAAGACAGACTTAGAGAGTCTCCTTGCAGAGCCAGGATCTGTCCATCTGGCCTATCAGCCATTGCAGGAACCTCAGTTTTGCGTTTGAGATCACATTCCTTAGTGATATTTCCTCTGAACACATAACCCTGATATCAGAATCATTCTAGGTTAATTTTTTCTCTTTCCAAGCTATTCTTGGACATTCCCTTGTAGACATCTATTTCTTGTCTTCTTCCTACTGCTAACTAGACAATAGAGCTTCTTGGCCCTGTAACAAAATCCTGCTTGGAAAACGCTAAACTCCCTCTCTTGAATCCTGGCTGCCAACACCTCCATTCCTTGCCTAGGATTAACTGTTTGGGTGGTGGCATCCCTGAATAACACCCACAGAGACTGTAGAAGATCCTGTTACCTGTTAGAATCTCCAATTTTATTCTGGGATTTGTATTTTATCTTGAGATTCTAAATCTATATACACACACACACACACACACACACACAAAAACAACTAACAATTCTGAAGTGACAAATTTTCAGTATAAAAATTAGGGTATTTAGGGTGAATACAGCGAACATGAAAGAAAATTGTACTAGTAACCTCTCTCAGGTGCCCGTCTGGGATGATTTTCAGGATTTGCAGTCCACATGAACACATCGAATAGGTAAGAAGTTAATGATTAAAATGATCATGTTTTACTGGGGTGGCCTGAATTAATTGTGTATTCATAGCATGTGTTGTTGAATGGCCTCACACTCTATCTAGTAAATGCACAAACACCGAGAGGCTATTACGTGTAAGACAGTCATTAGTACTTTATGAGGTAGTATATAGCACATTAAGCTTCATTTCATAACCAGGTTTTATGTGGTGACATAAAACTACATATTTATATATCCTTTATAATATGGAATGTGCCATTATATTTATTTGCACTTATATAAAACGGTTTGAATTTAACAGTGCGACTTGCTTTAATTAAAATATGCAAATCAAGAACTTAAGCTGATATTATTAATTCCTTTTACAATGTTGCTTAAGTCTAGTTTATTTGGTCATCTTCCTAAGACAATAAATCTCTAAACCTAAACAGTCATTTTCATTCTGCTAATTAAGTGCTTTATAAAAAGGAAACTGTTCTGGATTTAAGTTAGTGAAATAAGTCACTTAGAGAAAAATATCCAAAGGAGTAGAAGACTAATGCATTGCCAGCATAACTATATTTGGAGTTTTCTATAAATAAATACCTGTATTTAATTTAATACCTGTATAGACTTCCATTGAACTAAACATTAAATATAGACAAATGACCAGTGACATGTACTACACATCAAAGTCTTTAAAATTTACTTTCACTTGAAAAGTCACAGACAAGTTACTATTTCCATGTTTTTTTTGCTTATTTTACCACAATATCGTAAAAGTTAACAATATTTCTTGTTAGGAAACTCTAATCTAGCCACTTAAAGTACATCCAATGCAATTGTGTTTTTAGCACCTAGTGAAATCAAATAAGGCAATCATGGTCAATGTAAAAATGGTCTTATTTATAATCTCAGGAAAATACACTTAAACTTTTTAAATTTATAGATACTTTAAGAATTCATTAGTTCTGATGAAGCAATGAGAAGAGAAAATGTAGCTCATACGCAAAACTTAAAAGCATGTTATAAAGACAATTAAAATATTGTTATTTGTTTAGCAAAGAGGTGCCTACTACATGCATTGTGATTTATTAAGGAATCAAAATGAATCATTGCCTAGTTGAAGGGATAGGAAATAACTAGGAAAAGATTCTGAGCTACACTCTAAAAATTATGTTCGTCTTTAATTAAGAGAACTTTTATGACTTCCATGATTGTAGGCAAATAAATCTAACATGTATCGATGACACTATGATTTTCTTTATTAATAAGAAATGGTCCTTTATGACAGCATATATAGCTGCTTAATATATAACTACTAACAAAGGGAAAAAGAAATGAGACATGTGAAAAATCTGAACTCTTGTCTGTAGTAGACATACTGCAGCAAATTTGCTTTCTTCATACAAATATTTTAAAACTCATTATATGTGTCATTTATATCATTATACATGTATGTGGTTACCACAACTAATCATTATTTTTAATGTCTGTAAACTGTTTACTTCTAGATTCTAGAGTAAACCCAATTTTCAATAATTTAGTTCTGTGAAATTTGCTTTTGCATTTATTTATTTTCAACGATGATGAAATTGCCCTTTATATTACTCAGTGTGCCCCAAAGGAAGTCACACAATTGAAAATGTTATTGAAATTTAGTACTTGGAAAAAATGTCTCTTGAAAACTAAGAACTTCCTAGTTTTGGTGATATCGTCTCTCACTATGTTTCTTTTTTTGCCTTGAATTCAAGGAAGTTGAGTCAACGCGAGGCTTACTCAGAGAGGCGAGTCATTCCATGTGTCTTCTCTCACCTTCGGATGCTCCCCTTTCGTTCTTTTTCATTAACCTAAGATACATCTTCCAGGGAACATCTTGCACCAAAATCTTTATTTGAAATAAAGTAATACAAATAAACTAAACAAGAATAGATTTTTAATGGAAAATGAACTAGAGTTTAGCAGGAGAGTATAATGGTCACATTCAGATTTAATTTAATAGCATAAGGAAAGAGGGGAAGAAAAAAAAATAAAAACAGAAAATGATCGACTTTGTTTCTAAGAGATCAGTGAAAATGTGGAAGCCATGCAATTTTCAGCGGTTGATGAAATGCCCCTTGAAGACTTATTTCTTTTATGGGATATCTGCTAATGTCAGACAGGCCTTACTTGCCATAAGGACTTTAACATTGCGTGAGACATGAGATACAAAAATGTTTGATTTTTAGATCATGCTTTCTTATATCTTATATTTCTCAAAGTCATATTGGAAGAACATAAAATATCCAAGTTATCTTGTTAAAATTTCAGAGAGTAGAAAATTTTACAAAGCAAATTCTAATGGTAGAAATTGTGTCAAGAAAAATAAGTGTCAAATAAATTTACTGTTGAAAGAGAGATTAATGGCACTTGTGTGTGTAGTCACTTCCCTGCACTAAAGCCTCAATGACTTCCCTATTGCTAATAGAAAAAAAGGTAAATTCTTTTACTTGATATCTAACATGGTCTAGAATCTAATCTAATCTGTGCACAATCTTCTGTTTCACTTTTTTGCCACCCTCACTAGTGTTTCCATGGACCTTTGGACTTTAGAAACACCGTGCAATGCTCATTTCTTTGATCATACTGCATGCATCTTGATCTGGGTGCTTTCTTAATGCCTTTCACTCTTCTTGAAATACTCTTCCACAACCCTTGCAGCTCTGGGGAGTTGGGGCCTTTCTGGATCCTTGGACATCTGAACCCGCCAGGAGTCTTTAAAAGAGACTCAGTTTTCTTCTTGTTGCATAAGAAAAAGATATCAGATTCTTGCTCTTCTTCTCCTTTGCAACACAAATATGGACAGTCACGATAGTCTCCGCCTTTTTAATCTTCCTGATTTGTCTTTTTGTGTATTGCTATCCACAGATTCCTGGCTGCAAAAGTAGTTGCAGCTGGAAAACATTCCCAAGGTTCTAGCGACCTCGGTACATGGTGTCATGAAGTGAAGCTCATTCTCAAAGCTTGATTTGGGGTCTTTTATCTGGCTGCATTTCCTTGGGGTATGATTCTCTACTCTCCCCTCAGATTTGGTGAGCTCCTTAACATTCTTCCAACAAGTTCTTCTTCTGCTCAAATTAATTTGACTAAATTTCTGAAACTAAAGATCCTGTTACAAAGTCCATCAAATCCCTTTCAAAATTATTTAGGGCCCAGATCAAATCTCACCATCTCTAAAATCTTTGCTTTGTACTCATAAGTGAAATTAATGTCTTAATTTTATAAAAATCTTGTAATATTCAACATGCATATTTCCTTATAAAACTTATTATCTTCTTCCCAATAAATATTCGTTTTAAAGTTTTATCTTTATAACTACAGTGTAGGCTCCTTGAAGGTAGAAACTATGTCATATAAAACATGTAACCCTGACTAATAAATCCTGACATAGCATCTTTCAGATGGCAAGTGCTTGTGAATGATTGAAGTAATTAAAAGAATGATCCAATACAGGATTTTTATTAAGATTTTTCACATACAGAGATATACATATATACGCATACATATATTTATACACACACGTGATATTCTCTCTCCTACCACCATCCACCTAATTACTCATTTATCATATATATATGTGTGTGTGTATATGTATATATGTGTGTATATATATATATATATGTAGAGAGAGAGTGAATGCATGGTTCACTTCAATAGTTGACCTACATAGAAGTTGGCATGAAGAGAATTTGGCCCCCACCCCCATGCCAAAAGAACACACTCTGAGTTCTCTAGTTAAGAACAAATGAAGACTGGCTGACCTCTTGAGAAATGGCAGAGTTGTTGCAAATCAGCATGATTTTGGTGACTCTAAAGGAATAAGAGAGAGAAAGAAATGTGAACATGCGGCTTGCTGTAACATGAAGAGGCATTATTAGGCATGCAGTGGATAAGAGCGTTAATTTTCACACCAGGTTCTCACAGTTTGAATTCTAGCCCCACTACTTTACAGATGTGTAATCTTGAGCAAATTATTAAACTCCTCTATTTCCTCTTCTGGAAAACCTGCACAATAACAGCATCTACTTCATAGAAATTTTAAAATGATCAAATATTAATTTTAAACTATGTAAAATAATAAGTAGTTCCTGGACAGTAAATATTTGGTGACTTTTAGCCATCACTACGTGTCTGTGCTTTACCTAATCTCACTTCTGTCCCATCACCTTTGCCACTTGTGACCCCAATAGTCCGCTCCCCATACATTCCCTCATCCTAGGATTCTGCTCTTTGGAGTCTGCTCTTCGGGGACTTTATATTCTCACTGTATAGCGTTAGTTGTAAGATGGTGGTAAGATAACCTTGTAAATTAGCAGACATTGTTTTCCTGAAAAGGACTCATGCTCTGAAGCACTGATATACACGCAATTTTTAAACATAACTATTTTGTTAGGATGCTGAGCCTGGTATGCTTGGAGGTGAAGGATAGGTGTGTGTAACTATAGACTGCAAGTAAAGTGTGGTTGAGAGATGAATGTTTTTCTCTCTGAAAAATAAGCTGGAATTTATGCCAAAGGAAAACAGTATCTTACGAAAAAATCTTCAAATTGCACTAAAATGTTTTCACAGATCTCATTCCTTCCATTAAATTACTTTTAAAGTAGTTTGAATTTCATAAGAAATCATCATGGAAGTTGTTTGTAAGAAGAGATTTAGGCTAATTTTATTCTAGATACAAATCATATAAGAGCATTATTTCTAAAAAGGAAAAGAAACCTATTTTTTTCAAAAGACAAAAGTGAAATCTACAACTAAAGGACACGGGGAGCACTAAAGGGAGGGAAGGGCACGCCTTTAACCTGTATTTGGGTGAGGCAAAGACACAGAGTGTAACTAGAATGTTCGTACCCTCACAATACCTTGAAATAAAAAAAAAAAAAAAAAGTTCTCAATTCTCCCATGCTATGTGCAAAAGCACTTGTTAAGATTAAACTCATTACTGACTTTTTGAAGAATGTATAAACACAAAATTCATTTCTAATCTTATACAAATAATTTGGGAGCCCTTTGGACCCCAGTTACTGTAATGATAGGACATCTAGTGAGGAGCAATTACACAAAAGCAAATAGTAATTTTATCAGTTGGGATTTATGTGTTTCTCCTTATTTTCCATCAAGCCTTGGTTAAAAATATTCAGTGACTTCCAAATAAGTTTGTCCCAATTCTAATTTTAAATGTTGGTATTTTGTCAATGTCGCAACCTGGTAGCACTTACTCTATTATCTGAGGTGCCATGGATATGGCTACATTATTCATCACAAATTAAAAAATCATATTTTGTTGGCCCCACAAGCATTAAGTTATTATGCAACTGTAATAGGAGCTTTGAATTTATTTCAGTTAAAAAAATTAAGTTGGACCTGAAATAAAGAAAATTTAGGTCAAGATAATTTCTGAGCTATTATAAAGAAAATCAGTGCATTACAATGGAAAATTATTAATTTCTTCTGCTTAAAAATACTACAGGCAGTTTCATTCCACTAATAATTTTATTAACACTTTTGTTACAGTATTTTCTTATTTCAATAAATATTAAGCAAAATTTTCTCTCAAAAATCAATGACATATCAAACAAAAGAAGCCCATAAGTGAGATCATATAGTTTTAGAATTTTTACCTCAGTGTTATTAATAGCTATTATTTTTATTACTTTATTTTCAATTGACATATAATAATTGCATATGTTTTTATGGTACAATGTAATGTTTCAACCTATGTATACATTGTAGAAAGATTCAATAAAGCTAATTAATATGTCTCAATAATTATTATTAAAGTTGCTCCTCTCAGCTTGAAAGTGTCCAGCATCAACTTAGAACCAGAAACGTTGCAAAATGAAATGTAAGCCCTCTAAACCAAAGGTTAAATCTTCAGCATACAATGCAAATATGATTTTAATTAACAACTATATCATATGACTGTTGCCCAAAAGTAGCAGAGGAAGGAAAGAAACAATTATCAAGTATCTAGTCTTAGGAATTTTAGTATGCTACTTTATTTAATCTTTATCAAAATCTTTAACCATATTAAGAAAAGTTTAAAAATGTGAAACTAAATTTTAATAACAATTTTATTACCAAATATACCAAAATATTATCATTTTAAAGTGTATAAAATATTAAAAGTATTAATGAGATAAAAGTATTATTGAGATATTTGACATTCTTTGTTTCATAAGCAATCATCACAATTTGGTGTGTATTTTACACTTAAAACACATCTCAATTCCTACACTGAATATCTTCAGAATTACTTAATTTTTTTTACTTGTATACAGTTTTTTTTATTTCAGTAGATTTAGAGGGTACAATTGCTTTTTGTTATATGCATGAATTGTATAATGGTGAATGCAGGGCTTTTAGTATACCAGACACCAGAATTACGTACATTGTTCCTGATAAGTAATTCTGATCCCATACCCCCTCCTAGCCTTCCCTTTTCTCAGTTTCCAATGTCCCTTATACTTGTTTACTGCCATATAACCCATCATTTATTTGATTTTGATTTACATTTATCTTGATTTATCTAGAACCTCATCTCCATTTAAATTTCATGAAATTTATGATTTACAAAGTAGATTTACAAAACCAAGTTGTTCTGAACATACTTTAAAAATTTCCATTAGCTGAATATTAGTTTATAATTTAAGTTTGAGACAAGTATATTAAAATTCCAGTTCCTCTGTCAGACGAGCCACATTTCAAGAGCTCTACAGCCACATGTGCCTAGTGTCTATTGAATTGGCTAGCACAAGAGCTTTAGAAAGTCACATTAAAAGCTCTTTATGATACCAGGAGCACTGGGGTAAGAAAGAGGATGTAGTAAAACATGACTCCCAAGTTTGCAGATTGGACAAGAAGTACTTGATTGTTCTATTTAGTGAAATAAGGAATAGAATGAAGAAGTATTCCATTTTCTTCTGCTTTCCTTAAATTTAATGCTATCTGAGCCCTATATTTCTAGATGAATCTCTGACTGGTTCAGTCTCTGTCCTGAACCACACATTTTCAGTAGCAATATCTGTGATTGTGTGTGTGTTTGTGTGTGTGTGTGTGTGTGTGTGTGTGTGTGTGTCTGGGTATCATGCCATAAAAGAATGGTTGAAAAACTACAGAAGTGAGGATTTAATTGAGAACATAATTGAATTGTTCAATGCTGGGAGGTGGGATGGGAGCATCATGTATAGGAAGGCATAAACTTATTAATATTATCTATAGTGTATCAAAGGGAAAATATAGGATCAATGGGTAGGAGATACAGGATGCAGAAAGACAGATAACACTTAAGCTCAGTGATATAAATGCTTATCTTGTCAAAAAAGGAGCTCTCCATCCCTGGAAGTAAGCAAGCAGAGGATGAATGAACGTCTACTATTTTTGTGGAGGCCACTTCTAATTTAAGAGTCTTTAATTTAAGACTTTTAAATTTAATTTAAGAGATAATTTAATTACCTCTTTTCAAATCACATCTCTATTTTTCTTTTGTATGTGAAATTTTATATGTTACTTTAGCTTAGTTAAGCACATTAAATATTTTTGTTAATTTAGTACATTTAATCAATATTAAAAAGAGCAAGTGCAAATATGTTACAGGACAATTAGGGGAAATAATCACTGTTCAAGTAAACTTTTGTCTACAATTATGTTCTTGTGATAATCTCCAAATTTATTTTCTAAACCACAACATAGCAGAACCTTTTAAAATACAAGTTTAATGAATCAATCTAAAGAAAAGCTAATTAATGGGATTTGAATGTGTCTTTGTACCTCTGAGAAGTTTGTCACTAACCAGAAAATCTATTTAATTAAAACAATTGACTATACTCATTTAAATCTTGTGTTCGACTAGGACTAAACACTTTTTGCAACACGACTTTGAAAACAAATACTGTACTGCAAGAATCCATATTTCTTTATGTATTAGGATAATTATAGCTTCAAACAGAGGAGTCAGGTTGTATCACAACACCATTATTTTCAAAGTGTACTTTTGAATAAAGTCCTTAGCACCTTATTTTTTTGAAGTTTTTGTTTAATTTTAGTTATGAAAGATTTTGCTGGATTGAAACTGCCCATTTGATCTTTGCTAAAGGGACTAAAGGCTTTGGAAACAAATGCCAGCTAAGATAATTATTTTAAACGCAAATGTTCAGCTGAATCTATATCTCAAAGCTGACAGGAAACACATGGGTTTTTAACAATTGCTCAGACTTGAAAAAATAATATATACAGAGCTTTTTTCAGAATGCAGAAAAATGCTGCATAATGCATTTCTAATTTAGCTCAGTTTCTGCAATTTCTCTCCTATATCTTAAATGACATGGGAAGAAATATTGTTTTTTTTTTTTTCTGGGACCAAGAAATAGCATTAGGTGGCCTAAAAATTCCAAATGATTTTAATAATGTACTAACAACCTAAAAGAAATGCGACCACTGTAAATAATGCTGCATGGTGACATTTCCACCTTTAAATTCAAATCTAGATTAAAAGTATATGTTTTCCATGGCTCTGAGAAGCATTTAGAGGATTTTAATTTTATCTTGTTTATCAAACCCATACCCTGCCTATATCTTGCTGAATGGTTTGATAATGTCCAAAACACATAGAATTATTTCCATAGAGGAAGAAACTGTAGCCCAGGAATTTTAATATTTATTACTTTAATAAAATATTTTTGTTTTGCTTTGTTTTAATTCTACTTTTCTGACTTGTGATGCCACATTTAACTCAGGACGACCTGTTATGGGTGACAAATTACAGAAAGTGATCACAGCACATGATTGGGAAAGTGCTTCCCTCTCTTTTCCCCTTTCCCTCCAGTTCTTTCTCTCTTTTCCCTTCTTCTGCCTCTGATCCTCCTGTTACTCCTGTGACTCGTTCTCACCTCCTCTTCTTCCCCTTCCTCTTCTCTTTTTAGTTAAAAAAAGGCATGTTGTAAAATGCTTGAATACCAAAATATTTTCCTTTTATATAATTTTTCTTGCTCCACTCATAAAATATTCTTATGAAGATGTAATGTTAAATGCAGACCAAGTACCAAAAGTAAAAAAAGAAAAAACATTGTGCTTTAGTTATTGTGGTTATAGATCATTACCAATTATGTATTTCTGTGTATAATTTAAATATTTTGATAAGAAAAACTATATCTAATATATCAGAAGATAATTTTAAATTATTTCCAATTTCAACTTGCTTAATTTTAATGCTTAATCTAGTTTTGAAAAATTGCAATCACTTTTTCACCATTTTAAAGATTCTGTCAAAAATTTTTGTTCCACAGCTCACTCTGTATTGGCTTTGTGTGTATATGTGTTTGTGCAAACTTTCATAAATATGCTGAGGAAATTTTGAGTAATAAAAATTTTAGTTCAATAGTTGGAGTTTTAAGCTCACTTGACCATAATTTGGTATTTGTTTTTGATTCCCAATGTATTAACTAAAGACGTGCACAGGCAAAAATGGATAAGCCTTAATGAGAGACGACCACATGACATTATTCACTGTACTGTAACAAAATCAAATTAAAAATTGAGGAACAGAGCAAGGAGGGGGAAGTGAGCCACATCTATTTTGAAATTCTTCACTCAGGACTTATCCAACTGGGATCTTTCTCAGTTTTCCTTTGGGATTGTTCCATGGCAGGAAAAGAGGAAAAAAACAAAATTCTGTCACAGCAAAGTTTATGTGTAAGGGCGGCCTATCCCGCCAAAAAGGTCACAGACCAATGCCGCCTTGATTCCTATTTTAATGATCTATGCAGTCATTCTTTTTAAAGAATATTCCAGTGACCAGTGGAGAAGAATGAAGAGGAGGAAAATAAACAAAAAGCACACGCAGGGACATTTTTTTACTAATGATCTGATACTGAAATTTTCTCAGCCAGGGTATTTTTTAGCCCTTCTTAAAACTCCCCAGGTTTTCATTCCGTTTTTCAATAAAGTACTCAAGGAGCAGCAAAACCAGCATGAGATTGCTCTACTGCTAGAAGGAATAACGGGACGCTAGCCATCAATGTGTCTGCTCTCATCAGTCCAGAGCAAGGGAGTATCTTTCCTGGGGCCGAACCATCCCATTGAAACTAATTTTTTAACCAGGAGATTGACTGACAGGTGGAAGTCTTTACAGTGAAACAATCTCAACAGTTTGTGTGAAGGGTAAGGAGAGTTAAGTAAATAAAGGGGGTAAAAAGAGTTTAAATCCTGACACTTGCAGGTTTCCAAATAAGGGTTTTACATTTCTAAATAAAAAAAAATAGTACACGAGTCTTCTCTCCAGCCAGTTAATGGGTAGGTTTTCTTGCAATGAAATCCGTCTTTAGCTTTCACATATCATTTCTATTGATAACTATATATCTAGAAAATAGACTCTCGAGTAAGAACACAGGCAATAATGCAGAAGAAGTTACTATGGGGCTTAAATTGAGCAAAAATCATATCCCTTTTCTGGCCTCTATACCAGTTATCTCTCATCTTTTTTTTTACAACATCGAGCATTGCAACTTTCTCAAAAGATAAAATTTCTCTGAAATATTCAAAACAAAATTACATTAAATTTGCTTCATTTTGAAGACTAAACGAAATGTGACACCTAGGAGGTTTAGAAGGTGGAAGCCATGCGAGGGGGTGGTAGAGCAGCCAAGCACTTGTGCGCGACATGCAGACCTAGAGCCCTCAGCCTCTGCTCCGGGAGGGGCGTGTGCCCGCTGCGCCTGCCTGGTGAGTCTTCAGCCACCTCTGCCTGACAAGAGGAAGAAATCCGTGTCTTTACCATTAAAATGAATTGCTTTAATAGTACAATCTTTCTTTTTAAAGTGTAAAAGAAACATTTAACACAGCACAAAGTAAAAAACTGCTGTTTGTGTGTAGTAATTACTGGTCACTTTTGGCTTTCCCAAAAAGCATAAAATGTGCATGGCTACAATGTGGGTGTGTAAGGAGGGACGTTGTGTGGAGTTCTTTGTGGGTGGAGTCACAACAAAGTTTGAATTGAATAACAGAGTTTTCTGGAGTCTTCTTAATTTGTTAAAGGCAAATATAACTGTAGGAACAGCTCCACGTGATAGAAGAAAAAGTGTTTACTTATATAGTAAGATTTGAAAGATATTTACTGCCTTATCTAATAATATTTCTGCCACCAGCTTTTGGTGTTACCATAAGAGTTCTCACCATTCCTTTGGGAAATTATCTCTAAAATGTGTGATAAAATGTGAATGTATTACATCACAGCCGTTACATATTAATCCATGATTAGCCATTATCATACTAGCAAGACTTTGTTTATTCACCATGCAAGACAGTTTAGGCTAAGGGTAAAGAAAACTGTGGTTCAGGAACAAAGGAAGCTGGAAGGAGCAAGACACTTTTTGTAGCAGAGCCCTGGGGGGCAGTAAGTGCTGGTATCAATAATCATGAGAGGGACAAAGGCAAATGAATTGAGTAGGAAATAAATGGTACAAGTTAGGCCACTGCAGATGGTTTTCCATGTCTGGCTGTACATTCTTAAATTTCAAAATGATTTCTTCCTCTTTATAAGTTCCAAAACCACTTTGTATTTTACCACCCATAAGACAAGCATCTTTTATTTCCTCATCTTAGTGCTGTTTACATGTCTGTTTGTTCATTGTCTATTTTTAATTGCCCAGGCTCTGTCCTTAAAAGCCTCAGTATTTCCACAGCTCCTGGCTGGAGGCCTTGTACAAAGTACTGGGCTAATATTCAATCAACCAATAAAATCAACACAGTTGGGGATGGCTGCACTAGGATTGTGGCAAATATGGAATCAGTTTTGTTCATTTTCACACAGTTCAGGCAATGGTTTAAAATTGGTGATCGAATTGCTTGTCTGACTAGTCATCATAACACATTCTGTGCATTCACAGGCTATTGTTACTTTGTTCACTTATACATTTTGTTTGCTTTGTTTTGTTTTACATCTGTCTCCCCGATTGAACTTTGTGTTGTGGGAATGGATGGATGAGACCAAAACGTATGCATCTTGTCAATATCTTTTATATTAACTTTAATATCTTTTCCTCCTTTCTCTACATCCCACCAGCTGCCCCCAACTGTCTCAGTGTCTCTGACCATATCTGGCACATAACACTAAACAACCATGGGTGCTTGAAGAATGAAAGGAGACAGGAAGGGATGGAAGGAAGGAAGAAAAAAGGGGAGAGGAGGCAATAAGCAATATATTTGTAATCATATTATTTTTTCTTCCAAGTGAGCTATGACTAAGTGATACGCACAGGCTGACAGCATTTCTGTTGGTTTGTTATTTAGTAAGAGGTTTGCATACTTGAGTCACTGTTGTGCTGAGTGGAGCAGGTTGGAGGAGGGAAAAGAACAGTGATGCCAACAGTTTTATGTCTTTCATCTCATTACCACCCTTCCAGAACGGAATTCTTTACATGATTGCATCATGCCAACTAATTCTCTTACTTTGCAGGTTAAATAAGCTTGAATGTTAATATACCCATTTCCTGGGGTGTTCTACCAATATATATATATATTGAAAAATTCGAGCTACATTTCATGAAAGTTTTAATTCATGCTATTCAGATAATGCTACACCACCTCAAATTCTGCTTTTAGCCACAGAATTGAACAAACTCAATTAGTCTTTGGGCGATATTGCTGAGAAACTGTTTATTTGGTCAAGGTCCATGATTTCATGGGTCATTAGTCATGCATGCAGCTACCATACAAAGTCTGTCCAGGCAGCAACTTTTTAAACAGGTCTCTGGAACAACCCCATTGTCGCTGGATTGTTTATGGTGGCTCTCTTTCAGTTGCTCTTTAATGCATTGTCTGGAACCCTGTGATTTAACTACAGAGGACATCAAACTTCTGTACACAGGGCAATTTTTGTCAAAATTATTTTTGCTCAGCCTACAAAAACACACAATGAATGGCATATATATTAAGTAAAGACTTTGCCTTATTCATTTTTCTATTCCCCAGTACACAAAGGCTACACATGATAGACATTCAATATGTGTTGAATGAGTATACTCCTAATTCTGAGTAAACAAAAACCTGTAGACTTGTTTTCCCCCAGAAATCTAGTAGACAGTTAACAAGTATGGACTTCCTAGTTACATTTGGAAAAGATATATAAAGAGAGAACTGATAGTTCACATGTCAAGACCAGTAGTTTCTTAGTAGGAGATCTGGAAGAAGAGCTTCAGAGAATCCAGAACAATTTTAGAATTACGAGGTGAACTGACTGTTTCTGATTTTTGTGAAAAGTGTGTTATAGTTCTTTGGAGACTGCTGTGAGCCCTTCAGAGCCATTAAATGATTGAGAACCATAACATGAGGGTGGAAAGAAATGTGGGACATATGTTTCAGCATGATCTTGGCTCTAGGTGGATTTGGAGAAGTACACTTTTATCTTTCATAAAAGATAAAAGTTTACTTGGTTTCTACATCCTAAGAAAACTGAAAGAAATAAAATTATAACTGTAAAACAAACAAACAACAAATTCAAAAATTGTATAAGTTTCTCAGGAAGAGTTTAACTCTGGTATATTTTCTCAAATGTGCCTCTGAAATTTTATAAGATTTATGGAAGTGCAGAAAGAATGCTCCCACCTTGGCAACAAGGATTCATGTGATGATTCAGCAATGTTTTTGGCTTCAATAAAGCCAACACTTCATAGCCTGCAGTAATGCCCATGACTATAATGCATAAGAAAGAGGGAAAATAAACATAGTATGTCATAACTCTAACAGATTGAGACTTCTGAGAAGTCTCCTAGATTTGAATACAGTAAAATTCTGTTATAGCAAATAGGCTTCTCAGAAATTCTTGTGACCTTTTAGTTTTTAGTAAATAATGGAGTGAAATTATTT
The DNA here is from genome assembly GCA_963575035.1 of Avahi laniger. NCBI lineage: Eukaryota > Metazoa > Chordata > Mammalia > Primates > Indriidae > Avahi > Avahi laniger. Next base: position 49,496 of record CAUYSK010107419.1, on the reverse strand, counting down.
TGTTTTTCAATCTGTAAAACTATGGTTATTTCCTGTTTCTTAATTGGTTGTCCAACAAACAAAGGTCTATTAAAATATGATTAAAGGAGAGGATAGTCCAATTTTGTGATTAGTTTCAAAGAACAATAGTTGTCACAATACGAAAGTGCCTTAAAATTTCACATGGCCTCTTTTGAACAATAACAATAAAAAAGTGTGACTTACACAGAAGAGCCTCATATCAGCAGTCATTCAGCTCTCTGAAGAAAGTTCCCAGGTAGTCTCCTTAGTATAATATCAACTTTGTTAAAGAGCCTATAAAAGTCTTCTGCTGTATTACTAAAAGTAAGTCAAGATTCATGGAAATTTCTCATAATATATTTTGAAAAAAAATAGATCATTGATTGGTTTGGGTAAGATTATGGGATATGCGTTACTGCTTCTGAAGATACTTACAAGAAAACAGTGTCTTATTTTCTTCCACGGAGGTCATTCATTCTCAATCCACAGAAATCAATTTTTAGACATGCGATCAAAAACTCGAAATAATTTCATATCTTGAACACACACACACATACTCACGTACACAACTCTAGAGAGATGCACAGAAGGATAAAAAGAAGAAACATTGCATAAGCAAAACATCGTCTAAGTAGAGTCTTTGTGGACAAAATTATTAGTACTTGCCAGTACAAAAGTATGATAAGAAAACCTGAGAAAAACAAACAAAAATATTCAATCTGTTGAGAGAATTCAGTAAAGTGAATGTGTTTAAAAATTACTTTTATACTAGGAATATCTAGGTAAAAACATAATGGAAGATTACTATTTATACAAAAGCAACAAAGATATAAAACACTTACTCTTGACCATAACTAAAATATATAAAGAATAGTACCAACCTTTGCTGATAAGCTTAAAAAATAATTTTATATTACATTTATTAACTAGGTGACTAGTTAATATAAAGATATCAATTCTTCCCAGGGAAATTTATTGTCTTCATGAAATTCAAGTCAAATTCAAGAAGGGGGAGCATATTTTGAACAGCCATAATATTTTGAAAAAGAAAAGTACAGACAGTACCTAACTATGACAGTTTGACTTAAGATTTTTCCACTTTACAATGGTGAGAAAGCCTATTAAAAAATAGGCTTTGTGTTAGATGATTTTGCCCACGGGTAGGTTAATGTAAGTGTTCCGAGTACGTTTGAGGTAGGCTAGGCTAATCTACGATGTTTGGTAGGTTAGGTGTATTAAATGCACTTTTTCCAACTTACAATATTTTAAAACGTATAATGGGTTTATCAGGACGAAGCCCCATTGTAAGTCAAGGAACATCTGTAATTAGTTTTCCTTGTTTCTGTTGATATCAAGTGTAATATAATCCATGATAATCAAAAACATACAGTTTTTGCAGAAGAACTGAGGGACAGATAAAATTAACAGAATAAATAGAGCAGAAATTAGCCTATTATAGATAATAATTAAATATATAATGAAGATAAGATCAAAAATTGATGGGGAAAATATAATTATTCATTAAGTAGTGCTGGGAAAGTTGTTTTATTATTTGGGATGAAAACAGAGCCTTTCTTTATAATTTACACAAAAATAACTTTTGTATAGGGCAAAAGGTATACTACAAATCCATTAAAAATAGACAGGAAATGTTTTGTGTGTATTTATCAGATCTTGGGCTAGAACAATACTATTTAAACAAAATAAATGAACATAATAAAAAGAATAATTAAATAATTGTATTATTTAATAATAATATAATTTCTGTATATCAAGAAACCTGATTAAATAAAAATGAGGAGAGGTGAAGTCAGCAACATGGCGGAATAGGAAGCTCCTGAGTCTCCTACCCACAGATGTAACAAATAAACATCTAATCATGGATCAATTCCCTCGGAGAGAAAATCAGAGACCAATTGAGAGACTCCTACCCTCCAGGCAACTAAGAAAACGTCCACATCAAACAGGTGGGACAAGCTGAGGCACATTCAGCATAGACCCTAGCCTGGGAATGGCTTTATAAAATTGGAAAAGGAATTCCCAACACTCAGCTTCTCTCTGTGGTGAGGAAGGTTTGGACCTCGTATATAGTGTCCTAATGTTCTTCACAGTTTGGATCTTAATTCACCAAGTCTGAGTGGAGTGGAGCAGGTAAGACATGTATGAGCCTCTCTAGACCACAGGAAAAAAAGTGATGGTTTTATATGGATGCTCAAGCACTTCCAGGGACTTTATTTCCCAGGAGCAGTACAAAAAAGGAGTGTAAAAATTCAGCCTTTTGTTTCTACCTGAAGGGGTTTGTGATACAGTCTTCCAGTAGCTACTTGGCAGCCTGGCTTCTAACTCATTCACTTTGGAGAGTTAAAGGGGGAGAAAAATATTAACCCACTACCATCCTGAGAAGCAGACTGGCACTTCCCAAGCTTTTCACCTTGGCTCTTCTCAGTGATAACTCCAGGTCTATTAATCTGTCCTGGAAGGAGTTTGTGTATAAACTGAGTGCCCAAATGTTACTGCTTTCACCTGAGGGACTGCATTCCAAATCTTCTAGTTCTGGGAGCAGAGGGGACTAAATATATGTGAGCTACCCTATGTCACAGAACAAACAGATGATTTTAAATGGGTGTGCAAACATTTCCAGAATCTATATGCCCTTAAAGCAGTGAAAAAAGGTACAAGGATATGCAGCTCCCATGTTTTTCAGAAAGGGCTTACAGCACACACTTTCGCATTGGGAGCTAACGAGGCAAACAAGCAACAGCCCCCTGGCAGCTGGAGCCAGCGATCAGCACTTCACAAGCATTCCCTATGGCTCACCCTAATCATAAATTCAGGTCTGTCTATCCTTCCTGAAAGGATTTTGGACACACACAAAGTGCCACAAGTTCTATAGCTCCCATCCACGGGACTGATTTGTCAATAACCTAGCTCTGGGGGTTGGTAGAGCTTTGCATTCATAAGTGGCCCTGGACCACAGATAATAAAGAGGTAGATATAAAATAGGCCCACTTCTGGCACCTATCTTTCCAATATCAGAAGGTAGAACCTGGATATGAGTACAGATATTTGCCACAGATCCTCTCCCCAGCTTAGTGCAGAGACAGTGGAAGACAACAGTCCACATTTAGCTTTACCATAAAGATAGAAGGAACTGGAACACAAATCCAATGCTCCAGCTTTTCTGACTTTGTCTAGGGAGTCTGACTACTATCAGTCTCAGGGTATTGACAGGACTTGGGACACCCTAAGCTCCATGGAACCATAAAAAAGAATGAAAACAGTATGGACAAACAGAGATTTGAGAAGCACATTAAAGTCTCTGGCCAAATGAATTGGTTTTATCCTCTTTCTGTGTGAGGCCAGTGTGACAAGACTGGGAGAGGTAGTTGTCTTATTTAATGTACAAAAAACAGCAAAGAGAGTCAAGAAAAATAAATAAACAGGGGAATATATTCCAAATACAAAAACCAAGATTAACCTCTAGGACCCAACGTGAGTGAAGTGGAGATATATGATCTACTTGACAGGGGGTTCAAAATAATGGTCACAAAGATGCTTACTGAGACCTAGACAGTAATGCAAGAACAAAATGAGAATTCTAACAGAGATAGAAAGTATAAAAAAGTACTGAAAAGAAATTATAGAGCTGAAAAATACTGTAACTGAAGGAAAAAAATCACCAATAGTGGGGTTTAACAGTAGACTAGATCAAACAGAAAAAAAGGATCAGTAAACTCGAAGACATGTTATTGGAAATCATTCAATGTGAAGATAAAAAAGAAAAAGAAATAAGAAAGAGTGAGGATAGTTTGAGAAACTTATTCCCATGAGCCATCAAACATAACAATAAATGCATTATTGGTGTTACAGGGAAAGAAGAGAGAAAGGGACAGAAAAACATATTCAAAAAATTATAGTAGAAAATTTGCAAGCTTGGGAAGAAAATAAAAATTAAAATACATAAAAACCTAAAGGACATTAAAAAAGATAAATCCTTAGAGACCCAACCAAGACACATCATAATCAAAGAAAAAAATTTAAAGAAGCTTGAGAGTTTTTTCCCCTTTTTATTTTTAATTATTTTGTGTACATAACAGTTGCATATCTTTATAGGATACATGTTATGTTTTTAATAGTTGCATATCTTTATAGGATATATGTTATGTTTTGATACAGGCTTATAATGTGAATTAATCAAATCAACATAATTGGAGTATCCATCATCTCAGATATTTATCATTTCTTTGTGTTAGGAAAATTCCAATTCCACTCTTTTAATTATTTTAAAGTATACCTTAATTTATTGTTGATTATAGTCACTTTGTTTTGCTATCAAATATTGTCCATTCTATCTATCTAACAATATTTTTGTACCCATTAAATATTCCCACTTTATGCCCCCATCGCTACCCATATCAGCCTCTGATAACCGTCATTCTACTATCCATCTTCATGAAATCAAAATTTACCTCCCATATATGAGTAAGAACGTGTGAGATTTGTCTTTCTGTGCTTTCCTATTTCACTTAACATAATATTATCCAGTTCCATCCATGTTATTGCAAATGGCGGGATTTCATTTTTTGTGGCTATAAAATATTCCATTGTATATTTGTACCACAATTTCTTTATTCATTCATCCACTGATGGACACTTAGGATAACTTTGAATCTTGGCTATTGTGAATAGTGCTGCAATAAACATGGGAGTGCAGGTATCTTTTTGATATACTGATTTCCCCTCCATTGGATATATACACAGCCAGAACTCAGGCTTTGGGGCAGAAAATTTCTGTCTGGCTGGGTTGGTCTAAATAGTCCCTCCATGGGTACCAGCAGAAATCTGCCCTGTGCTGCGTTCCACTATGCCAGGGCGGCCCTGGGTTACAATGTAAAGTCCTGCAATCACTTCATTCTCCTTGCCCCAGATACACAGATTCTCTCTCCACTCAGTGTGTCTACTTGGCTATCTTCCTCCCAAATTATATTGAAAAGTGAGATATTGAAAGCAACAAGGGGAAAGCAAATTGTTACATAAAAGGGAACCTTTTTAAGATTTTTTTTTATTTCAGGAAATTATGCAGGTACAAACATTTTAGTTACATGTTATGACTTTGCCATATCCCAACCATGATTTGAGACGTGCCCTTTCACCCCTATAATGCTCACTGTGTCCATTAGTTGTGATTTTACCCACCGCCAACAGCCCTACCCCCAACAAATATTACTGCTGTGTGAACACCTTAGTGTTGATCAGTCAGTGCCAGTTTGATAGCGAGTACATGCGATGCCTATTCTTCCATTCTTGTGATACCTCACTTCGGAGGATGGGCTCAAGCTCTATCCAGGAAAATATAAAAGGTGCTAGATCACCATCATTTTTTATAATTGAGTAGTATTGCATTGTATATATACACCATATTTTATTAAACCACTCATGTATTGATGGGCACTTGGGTTATTTCCACATCCTTGCTATAGTGAATTATGCTGCCATAAACATTTGAGTGCTGATGTCTTTATTATAGAATGACTTTTATTCTTTTGAGTAGATGCCTAATAGTGTTATTACTGGATCAAATGGTAGTTCTACTTGCAGCTCTTTGAGGTATCTCCAAATTCTTTTCCACAGAGGTTGCACTAATTTGCAGTCCCGCGAACAGCATAAGAGTGTTCCTATCTCTCCACATCCTCGCCAGCATTTGTTGCTTTGGGATTTTTTGATACAGGCCAATCTTATTGGAGATAAGTGATATCTCATTGTGGTTTTGATTTGCATTTCCCTAATGATTAGAGATATTGAGCATTTTTTAAATATATTTGCTGGCCATTATTCTGTCTTCTTTTGAAAAGTTTCTGTTCATTTCCTTTGCCCATTTATTGATGGGGTTGTTCGATTTTTTCTTGTTGATTTTTTTTGAGTTCTAGATAGATTCTTGTTATCAGTCCTTTATCAGATGTGTAGAGAGCAAATATTTTCTCCCATTCTATAGGTTGTCTATTCACTCTAATGATAGTTTCCTTGGCTGTACAAAAGCTTTCTAATTTGATCATGCCCCATTTATTTATTTTTGTAGCTGCTGTGATTGCTTTCTTCATAAATTCTTTGCTCAGACCGATGTCTGAAAGAGTCTTCCCTACATCTTCTAGGATTCTTAAGGTTTCATGCCTTTGGTTTAAGTCTTTTAACCATCTTGAATAGATTTTTTTATGAGGTGAGAGCTGGCTGTACCTATCCAGTTTCTGCATGTAGCTATCCAGTTTTCCCAGAACCATTTATTGAAGAGGGATTCTTTTCCCCATGTATATTTTTGTCTACTTTGTCAAAGATTAGACGACAATATGCAGATGGTTTCATCTCTGGATTCTCAGTCCTGTTCCAAAGGTCTATGTCTCTATTCTTGTGCCAGTACCATGATGTTTTAGTTACTATAGCCTTGTAGTACAATTTGAAGTCTGGTAGACTGATACCTCTCAGTTTGCTCTTTTTGCTTAAGATTGTTTTGGCTATGTGAAGTCTTCTCTCATTCCATACAAAACATAGAATTATTTTTTCTAGATCTGCAAAGAATGATGATGGTATTTTGACAGGGATTGCATTAATTCTGTAGATCACTTTAGGTGGTATGGACATTTTAACAATGTTGATTCTTTCAATCCATGAGCAAGGTAGATTTTTCTATATGTTTACATCTTCTATAATTTCTTTTCTTAGTGTTTCATAATTCTTCCTGTATATGTTTCTCACCTCTTTTGTTAAATATATACCTAGATATTTGATTTTCTTTGAGGCTATTGTAAAATGTACTGCATTTTTTATTGTAATTTCGCCTTGACTGTTATTGACATATAAGAATGCCTCTGATTTGTGTGTATTAATTTTATATCCTGAGACTTTACTGAATTCATTTATCAATTCCAGGAGTCTCTTGGTTGAATCCTTGGGTTTTCTGGATATAATATTATATCATCAGTGAAGAGTCAGAGTTTGATCTCTTTTGCCCCCATTTGAAACTTTTCATTTCAGAAAAGAGTGGGATGTTAAAATCAAAATCCTGGCAGAAATACTAAGAATGCTATGCCCAGCAACATTGTCTTTCCAAAACAAAGGGGTGATACTTATTTTTTCAGACAATAAAACCTAAGAGAGTTTATCATCACTAGATCTCTCTTAAAGAAATGTTAACGAGAATTCTTTAAGATGAAGGAAGAGGACACTAATTAGTGGCAAGCATATACATGTATAAAACTCAGTGGAAAAGTAAGCATATTGTCAAATCCAAAATATATTAATACTGTAATGGTAGGGGGTAAAACAATTGTATCTCTAGTGGAAAGATTAAAAGACAATATTATTAAAAACAATTAAAGCTACAGTAATTTGCTAAGAATACAAATTATTTTAAAAAATGTAATTGTCACATTAAAGACAAAACATGGGAGGAAGGGGAATAAAAGTGCAGAGTTTGTATATTCAATTAAAGTGAAGATATCAACTTAAATAACCAGTTATGAGATATTTCTTGTAAGCTTCAGGATACCCATAAACTGAAAGTCTAGAATAGATACACAACAGATAAAAATAAAATATCCAAAGCATGTCACTACAAAAAAATCATTAAACCACAAATGAAAAAAGTAATAGAGGAGGAAAAGAACAAAGGATCCACAAAACAATTAGAAGACAATTAACAAAATGACTCTAGTATGCTTTTACTTATCAATAATTACTTTGAATGTAAATGGATTAAATTCTGCAGTCAAAAGACATAAAGTGGCTAAATGGATGAAAAAACAAGACTCACTTCATCTTAATGAACACTCATAGACTCAAAGTAAAGGAACAAAAGAAGATATTCAGACATAGCTGGTAGCCCTACTTATTTTAGAGAGTAGAAACTTTAAGTCAATAGAAAAAGAGACAAAAAAGGTCATTTTATCACGATAAAGGTGTCAATTCATTAAGAGTATATAATAATTATAAAATATATGCACTCAACATCAGAATGCCTAAATATATAAAGCAAACATTAAGAGATCTGAAGAGATGCATGAGTTACAAAACAGTAACAGTAGTAGATTTTAATATCTCACTTTTAACACTGGATAGAACATTCAGACAGAAAATCAATAATAAAAGTTTGAATTTGAACTATATCTATAGATAACTCTATAAATGTATACATACATATATACATATGTTTATGTGTGCTTATGTGTCAATCTTACAACTTACAAAAATACACACTAGTGTGTCTGTTGTTATAGAATGATTGTCTTCCCAAAATTATGTTGAAGCCTTAACTCCCAATGTAACTGTATTTGAAGATAGTAGCTTTAAGGAAGTAATTAAGGTTAAATGAGGTCATAAGGATGGACCCCTAATCCCATAAGACTAACATCCTTATGAGAAGTAGAGATACCATAGAGCTCTCTCTCTCTCCACACGTATAAATGTCCAGGTAAGAATAGAACAAAGGTGGCCATGTGCAAGCCGGTAAGAGAGGCCCTACCAGAAATCAGCCCCACTAGCATCTTGATCTTGGACTTTGACCATGCAGAACTGTGAAAAATGAATTTCTGTTGTGTTAGCTACCCAGTCTGTGGTATTATCTTATGGGAGCCTGAGTAGACTAACACATCTGTGTACAAGGATTTTTCTGAATTGCTTTTAACAGGGAAAAACAGGAAACAAATTAAATGTTCATCAGTATAAAAATTTGATGCACTTTTAGAAATTTATTCACAGAGTGAATTCACAGATGTTCAATATAATGAGATATTGTTTTATGTATCAATATGACAATACCTACAGGATGAGAAATGAACTCAGAACAAATTATCCTATTTTTGTTTTTAAATGATATGTTATATGTTTAAATATATTGTATACTTTCTTATGAAAAGAAAAATAAATAAGTGGAAATATACCCACCCTCTTGATTGCACTGATAAAATCTGGAAATGTAAAAAAGAGAGACTTTATTCATTGTATTGGAGAAGGAAGGCAGTAAATGGAAGATGTTACTTTTATTATATGTATTTCTTTGATTGAATTTTACAAGATCCTTGTATTATTTGTATAACTTTTAAATAATCATAAAGCCTTAATATAAAAAAAACCCACAAATATGAAATAACAGCTCCTGGGTCTTGAAATTAAATTATTTTTAGAAATTTGTTTTATTATGCTTTTTGTATTTTTGCTGATTATACTTCTTATTTTTACATTTTGTTGAAACACAGCATACTTAACTATAAGTGCACACAAATCTATAGCTTTATAAATTTTTCACAAATTAAATAAATCCATATAATCAGCACTGAGATCAATAAAGAAATCATTAAAAATCCCCCTACTCCCCTTTCTTTTGCATTTTTTTCTGTTATTTCCTTCCTCCCGAGGATAACTATTATTCTGACTGCTGAGAGTATAAACTTTGTTGTCTTTGTACTTTGTTAGAGGTGGAATCTTAAAATATCTACCCATTTATGGTTAACTTCTTTTACTCAACTTTATGATTGTGACATTCATTTATTTTGTTGCATAAAAGTCATATTTTGTAATAGAATATTTACCTGTGTTTCAATAAAATATTTGATTTGTTAAATCCTGAAATAAAACTTTAAAAACAAAATAAATTGTTTTTCTGCAGAAATTCAGAGCAATGGAATTGTCCTTTGATTTACCGAGATGACAACAACAACAATACGACAACAACAAAAGGTTATTCTTACCAACTGCTGTGGTCTGAATGTGGCCCCCAAATTTATATGTTCAAACTTAATCACAAATGATAGTATTAAGAGGGGGGGCCTTTAGGAGGTGATTAAAACATGAAAGCTCTGCCATCCTAAATGGAATTAAGGCTTTATAAAAAATCTTCACACAGCATTGGCCCCTTTTGCCTTTTCACCTTCTTCCAGTGATGACAGAGTTCCAGGTACCATGTTGGAAACAGAGAATAGTCCCTCACCAGACACCCAACTTCTGCATGTCTTGATGTTGGACTTCTTAGCCTCCATACCTATAAGCAATAAATTCATGTTCTTTATAAATTATCTGGTCTCAGGCATTTTGTGACAGCAGCAGGAATGAACTAAGACACTAACTCTGTTAATAATTCACTTTTTCCTGATGCTTCCCACCTGTCAAATGTCTTGTTTCTTCTAGAAATTGTGCCTATACTTTCTTCTCACACAAATATAACTTTTAAAAGCATCTTGGGTAGATCTATCTTTTGTTGTCATTGTCTTCGTGAGCTAAAAGATTCCAGTATATCCTGATCCAGAATGCTATAGAACAAAGTGATCGACACCTGCAATCATTCATTTGCAGAGTGTGTATGTTACTTGATCCTCCAAAACAAAATTGGGTAGCATCATCTGTATAGACCCCAACACTAAATTCTCAAGTGGATTTCTTTTCTGTAGGCAGGCCCCAAAAGCTCAAATCTAAACTTATTGATGGAAAGTAGCAAAGGTTTCCTGATATTGAGCAATACAGACCTAGAATTGTATGGAGAATATGACAAGTCAAGACAAGTGACTAGGTTGTTTAATTCATATATAAGAGGCCAAGTTATGCATTCTACTCCAGTTCTGCCAGTTGGGAAAGAGCCCACTAGCTAGCCTTGGACTGCCAAAAATTGTTGACTGTAACTCTGTCTTAGAGAATGCATGGTATGATGTACAGTCCTGGGGTGCCATCTGTGTCTGCACCGCATCAGGTTCCTATTGTATATGGACAATTCTATAATTCTGATCCTTGTTTTTGTCCCAGAAGACTTGCCCATTAGCATAGAAAAAAAAGGCAGAACTCAATTTTATTCTTAGTTGGAATGGCAGAGGGTAAATCAATGGCAAACCAGAAAGCGTCACTCTCTGAGCCACCATACACATTTTTCAGGTAGACGCAATCACTATCAGTGTAGCTTTTCCAAATATCAAAAGCGATACAGATCTGAACCTTCAGGGAGTCAAAGCTCATGTTTTCGACTTTCACAATCCCTGTCACTGTTCACTCTTGGAAAGAACAGTTCCCTAGACAAAGTTCTTCTGAAAGTGGCTACAGAAACTTAAGTAATCAGTTGAAGCCTGAGGAAAATCTAAAATTAAGTTTTTCTCCTCATGAAATTTAAGTCAGAGGAGATACTGTTAATGTCTAAGAGATCAAACTGGAGATCTCCTGCTTATTCTTTTGGGAGGTCAGAGAAGATGCGGTTTTTCCATGAGAGAGAGATCCCTGGAGTCAACAAACACAACCCACTTCTTAGCTTGGTTGTGTCAGCACTTACAGTTGTTCTGTGGTTCTGTTTTATGTTGAGACACAATTTCAGAAGCTTTAATTTATGTCATAAAATGTCTTCATTGAAAATCATCATAAGGGCCCAGAAAACTCTTCAGAGGTGGTGACTGAGCCAAGCAAATCCTCATGGTCACATCCATTGGCATGACTGAACTCGTCAAAGGATATAGATTTAAAACCTGGATAGCTCATAATCAGCAAGGCCTTGCATGATCTGGCCTCTGCCCATCCCATCAACATCACCGTCTATCATTCTCCTGCTTGCTCACCCTGCTTCTGCATTGCTGGCCTCCTTGCTGTTACTCAAGCATGCCAAGCACATCCTTCATCGGGCCCTTCTATTTCCTGTTTCCTCTTCCTGGAGCACTCTTCAAAGTGTGAAATTATAATTAAGCAGTTAAACAAGACACAGAGGAAATAAGACATATAGTGAAATACCACAGGGTGGCTTTCTGATGATGAATGAAGTTGAGTAAGAAGTTAGAATTTTACTGGATGTTCTAGCCAGGGCAATTAATCAAGAAAAAGAAGCAAAAGGCTTTCTGATTAGAAAGGAAGAAATAAACTACCTCTATTTGCAGATAACATGATCTTATAGGTAGATAAAGGACTTGTGTCTAGAATATTTAAAGAACTCTTAATAATTAAAAAAAATCTAAAAATGAGCGAAGGATCTGAATAAATATTTCTCCAGGAAAGATGTGAAAATGGCCAAAAAGTATACAAAAAGATGCTCAACATCACTAATCATTAGGGAAATGAAAATCCAAACCATAATCAAAAAACAGAATATTTTACAATAATGAAAAAATGGAAAAAGACAGGTTGCAGAGAAATTGGAACCCCTTCAATAAAGTACTAATGGGAATGCAAGACGGAATGATCCTTTTGCAAATTAATATGGCATTTTCACAAGTGATCAAACATAAAGTTAGCACATAATCCAGCAACCTTCTTTTAGGTATATACCGAAAGGAAATGAAAATGAAAGAGATGAGAGAAAGAGAGAGAGAGAGAGAGAGAGAGAGAGAGAGAGAAAGGCGAGAACTCTGAAAGGTAGTAAGAAGAAAGTACTAAGTAAATGAGCTGCAGGTGGCCTTTGCATATTTGCTCCTAGGCTGTTTATTTCTTCACCACATGCTGAGACCCATTAGCTCAAAAGTCAATTTATGCCAAACTCAAATTTTTATACATCCAATTATTTTAAAAATAGCTGAGACAAATTTCTAGCCATTTAGAGCCTGCCTGCTTTGCAAACCCAGAAAAGCCACCCCTGCAAGAGCAGTTATCTATTGATAAGATAGGGTCATGTGGTCATAAGGCCCCAAGTGGTTGCTGCCTTTTGGAGCTCTCTGACCCAAAGTCTCCCCACTCTGCTGTTGAGAAACAACTCCCAGACAAATAAATCCCCTCTTAAATCGCCATCTCACCTGGGAATTCCCTTGCCTTCTATCCCAAACTGGATAGGATGGCTCATTCTGGATGGATGGTGGCCCTTCACCATGAGACATTGGATGTCTCAGGCTACGCGGGACTTCTCTGATGCAACCCTATTCAAGTGCACCCAATAAAGCCTGCTACATGTTACTGCCTCTTGTGGTCACATCTTTTGCCTTCGTCAGGTCCCAAATCCCTCCAGCCCCTCACAGAAGGTAAGCTGGCCTGGGATCCCAGGCTTAGTGTAACAGCACAGCGCTTTTCCACGTAACAGAAGAAGGCCATCCAGACCCTGCATTTACCAACCCTCAATCTGTGAAAAGAAGGAATCCTAGGTAAGCTTATTTTCCTGCAAGGTGAAGCATGAGTCTTTCTGACAACATTGGACAAGTCCAATGCTACCAGCAAAGGGAACGGATGGGGAGCCCCAACAGTAATAAGGAGCCAGTAGAAACACTCTCTGCCCTTGACCTTTCATAACTTTCCCTTCCCATCAAGAGATATTGTGAGATGAGCCGGCAAAATTGTTAAGGTTTCCACACTGCTAGTAACTGTTATAAGTCACACATATGTGTGTGTGTGAGTGTGTGTACATATGTGTGTGTGTGTATAAAACCTAGAACAATTCTTACAAAAACTATACAAAGAGATACACTCAAAAACATACATGTAAATCAAAATGAATGCTTTGGGTTCAAGCAACCCTATAGGAAGATAAGAAAAGAGAAGCAGAGGAATGAGAACCAAAGGAAACAAATACAAAACAAATAAAATAGAAGACTTAAACCCTAACATAAAAATTATATTGAATGTAAATACTTTAAATATGCCAATCAAAGGATGAGATTCGCAGAATAGATAAATAATTTGGCCCAATTATATTCTATCCAAATTCAATGATATCAGTATGTTTCAATAAAAGGACTAAAAAATGATATGCCATGAAAACATTGATCAAAGAAAAGCACAAATGGCTATATTAATGTTTAATAAAGTAGACTTCATAGTAAAGAAAATTACTAGGATTACAAGGGATAGTATGTGATAATAAAAGAATCAATCCATGAAGAAGATATAATGATGCTAAATGTGTATGCACAAAACAACAGACCCTCAAAATACATGAAGGAAGTTGATACAGCTGAAAGGAAAAATAGACAAATCCACAAGTACTGTTGGGGAACTTCAACATTTTCTCTCTGCAACAGATATTACTAATAGAAAAAGTAGGATATAAAAGATCTGACCAAAGCAAAACATCCAAAGGGATTTAATTGACATATATAGAATACCCTGCCTAACAACAGCAGAATACACTGTAGGTTTGTTGCAAGTCTTCTTAATCATGTTGATGTAATTCCTCCTATTAATTCTGTAACTGTTTAATAGAATTCTCCAGTGAAACAATCTGAGCCTGGAGAACTCCTGTATTAGTTCTTATAACTGAATGTGAATCTACAATTATCTTAATGAAAATTTTAATTAAAACAAACTTGGAAATTGAAATTTAAAGTAGAATTCAAAGCACTTTTCTTTTTTTTAAAAGCAATAAAAGGAAGATTTCTAAGATAAGTGAAAATAAACAGAGACAAGTAGGAAGCAGCAAGCCTAAGATAAAACAGTAGGTTGTAAATCAGAGTGGAAATAAGAAAATAACAGCAAGGAGCGTGTGTCAGGGCAAAAAGACATTCCAAAACAATGCCAAGATAGTTAATAACAACATAAGCTGCCTCTGTAATAAAACAAATAGGAAGAGAGAAAGAGAAGACAAGGTAATGTAGATACCTGGTGATTTTACATTTGGAAATGATGTTATGCACCAGACAATGTAAACACAGGAGAGAACTTAGGACAGATCTTAAGACCCTCCTCCTTATTACTCACTCTCATGTTCCTAGCTTGAGGGGTAATTTCCTGTCATAAACAGGTTTCTGTTTGACAAAACCATATCCACAAATAAACCAAGGAAATAATAGATGGTTCTCACATATTTCCCAAATTCGTATTTCTGGTCTTGACCTCTATTCTGAACTTCAGATCAGTATGCCCATTTGTCCATTCAATACCTGCACCTTCATCTTGCAGCTGTTTTAAATTCAACATCTCCACAAACAACTTTTCTCCTGCTTTTCCTTCAACCTTGTATAAGATTGCATCATCTTCTATCTATCTTTCAAACCAGAAACCTGGATTTCACCTTTGATCCTTCTCTTCCCATATTGCTCAAATCCAAATGTTTACTAAATCTGGTATATTTTACTTCTCCCTTTCCCCCAGTCCTTACTTTATTTAAGGTCACTGTCATTTATGAATTAAAAAGGCATCCTAACTGGTCTTATGAGCAGTTTCCCCCATACTTAAGTCTGCTCTTTATACTGAAATCTACAAAGTATCCCTAAGAACATATATACTCGGAACACAACACTGCTTTAAAATATCCATTGGTTCTTTGAGGCAACATAGGATAGCAATACAATTTGTGTTCAAATAAGGATATTACAGAGTGACACAAGACTACAGTAAAAATCAGGGTGAGACAGTGGTATCAATCAGGCCTGTCCTGGGGAACCTGGAATATGAGATGACCTTATTTTGCCTCATGGTATCTTCAAAGCCCTTCACAATATGGCCCACACCTCTCCTCCAATAGTCTCCCCAACTCAGGACTGGCTACATAATTTGCAGTTCCCAATGCAAAATAAAAATGTGAGGACCCCTGTTCAATGGTTAAGAATGTCAATTTAGCTACACCAAAGCATGACACCAAACCCAGGGTCATTCTGAGCACAGGGCCTTGTGTGATTATATAGTTCACAAACCCATCAAGCTGCCCTGCTCCCACCCCACAATTATACATTCCTACTAGTTGGAAATTCTCACTACTTTACAGATACACAATACCATTTCATAACTACTTATCTCTGCACTTGCTTTGTATTGTCTATTCCATCTTCTTAGAATGCCTGTCCATGTTTCTTCCACACACAACACAACTGAAATGATACCTCTTGAATCGAACCTTCCCTTTATTTCTCTACCAATTCAATTATTCTGTTCCATACATTGTCATATTACTTAATGTCTATTATATTTGCCATCTTCAAATATAATAAATTGCCTCTCATGATATCTTTATCAACTTATCTTTTCCAATATATCTTTAAGTAGTTTTATTCTAGTATTTTAAAGGATCTCTCTGATAAGTCCAAGATCTCTGCCATCTCTGTGTCTGCTTCTATTGACTTTTTCCTTTATTGACCATAGGATGCCATTATCTTACTTTTTAGTTTTGTTATATGCAAGATATTTTACATATCTTATTTTTATTATGTCTTAAAAATTTGTTTGTTAAATGTAAAATATTTTGTATAAAACAACTGTAAACCCTAAAGTAAATGATATTAATTTTCAGAAATGTCATGCCCCTTCTTTTGTTTGGACACTAAAGTGGAAGACTCCATCACTATGATACGTAGTTGAGCTGTGCTGACTTTATTGCTGCTTCAGTTTTATTCAATTAACCACAGGCATCATATGTTTTGCAGGGAAGATCTTGTACTTTAGAACTGAGCCATCACCTCTCTGTACCAGGAATGATATCCCTCTGTTTTATAGCTTAGCTGCCAAATTTTTAATTCATTGGAAAGAAGTCCTTGTAGTGTTGTCCTTGGTTTTCAACTCTGAAGATCTCTTTTCACTCTGATTCCCAATCCCCAGACTTACAACTGTGAAGCACTGGATTGTCTCAAAGTTTTCACCCTGCTCTGCCGCGGCCTGTGTAGCTGAGAGACCAGTCAGCCTGAGCTCTGCTTCTCATCACCTCCCTCCCCTTCAAAGGGATATTGTTTATTCTTAGTGGAGGCTCTGCCTGCCTCAGGGGGCATCTCTCTCAGCTCCCCTGCCTTCTTCCCGGGCTTTTGGCACAGTATCCTCAAGTACGGGGTGAAGACCTGTGGGAAAGATTTGGTGGGTGGTTGCAGATTTGCTCTGTGTAAGGATCCTTGGAAATCTAATCTCATGCCAGCCTACGCACAGCCATTAAAAGTTCATTAAAAGTTTAGCTGATTTTCCCTCATCCCCTTCTATGGCAGGTACCTCCTCCTCTGCTACTTTGCATGAAGCAAGAACAGCTGTGGAACTCTTCTCTTCTGTGAAGGGCTTGCCTTTTCTCTGGAAATTAGTTTATTTAGGTTTTATTGTATCCTCAATTCTCTGAAGGATTTTTAAAAATAGCTATGTGTTTTTGAAGGTTATCCAGTTCCTTTGGTTGTCAGGATAAAAGCAATGATTTTCTGTGACTTTCTATATTCTAAACAGAAGTCCCACATAATCTTTTTATAATATCTCAATAACATATTTAAGATTCTGGGTTGTTAAATATTTACCATACAATAAAGAGTTCTCTTCTACATTAAATGCTTCCTTACACAATCACTTTCTTAAATAGCGAGTTGAATTTTTTTTAGCTTAAAAGGTTATAATGACAGATTATTAGATTATTTGAGGTGAATTTTTAATGTTTTCTATTCATTTGACATGTTTGACCTTCAAATGGATACCCAAGTCGTCATTGTCCTCAAAGTATAAGATGACCTGTCCACTTTAAGATTTTAAAGAAGACATTGTGAATCTTTCTTTTTTGAGTCAACTTTTTTGATAATTACAAAATATTTTAGAGCCAGAGTATTGACAGTTGAAAATGACACCACTTCCACAAAGTACAACTTTGGACAAACTGATAATCAAATAAAACATTTGTATTTCTGCTATGGACCTTAATAAGCCCAAAAGCTTTCAAGTATTATCTCTTTGGACCTCACGATCACTTTCTGAGGTACAGAATATTAATAAAAGAAATTGATATTACTCTCTTTCTATAGATTAATAAATTAAGGCTAAAAGATTTACCAGATGTTATAAAATTGTTTTAGATCTTCTAGTTCCAAGCACATATTTACTCTACTGACTCTCCAGAAATTATAGGAAACTGAATGCATTTTTCAATGTGTATTGAAAAGGGAAACCCTCATACAATGTTGCTGGGAATGTAAATTAGTGCAGCCACTATGGAGAACTCTGTCAGAAATTATAGGAAACTGAATGCATTTTTCAATGTGTATTGGTTATCAGAAGTGGGACCTTCATCTTTACAAAAAGAACTATATGAAAACAGAACAGGTTTGCATAAGTAAATCTTTTCTTTTTTCCCTTCTCCCAATGTTTCATTGATTTATTTCTAGAGAGAAAATAATTTTCTTCTCTACCTCTTGTGGTCTTCTTATACCATGGCACCCAGGCACTATGTGAAAAGATGAATTTACTCCAGTGAGTGAAATGGGTGGTAAGTTGTTTCCTGAACTTCACGGGCAGGGTGCAAACATACAGATCTAAGATTGTGTTATGGGTTTCCTGATTGCTCTGTAATGTGGCTTCCATACTGTTACCAGTGGATCCCTGTTATGTGCTGAATAAAGTCTTAGCTATTTAGCCTGTCATTGAAAGATCTGCACAATTTTATACTGCTCACCTTTCTAGCCGTACTATGTCTCACATGACCCTTATTCTGGTCCTAGTAATCCCTGAACTCTTTCCTGGACATAAGGCTGAAACTTGATGTGGTGGAAGAAACTCTAGACTTAGAGTAGAAAAACAGAAACTTGATAAATTTATATAACCTTGACTAGTTTTCAAACCTGCTTAGAACTCAGACTGTTATATCCTTGTCTATACTGTGAACTGGCTGGAATAGAGGATATCAAAATTCCCTTCAAATTCTAAAAATTTTTAATTAAGTGGATTTTTTTTCCTGCTCCAAATTTAGTTTGTTTTTGCTACTTAAATAGTCCAGATAAAAGGAATTGACATTGTTAATTCTTCCATACTGTTACCTTGGGAAAGAATTACCCTAGCCTTAGATGCTATCATTTGCTAAGTATGTTTTGAAATACACAATGGATTAACTTAGAAATCTAATTTTTTGAATTTATTTTAATAAAAATACCATATAATATTTGTTTCCTGCTGGTTTTAATATTAATAAACTACAATAAAGGTATTTTAAAAACTTCAGTCTTCAGGCTTAGTTATGATTTTAAAGAAAAAGATGTGAAGACAAGCTTTGACTTTACTAATAAGAACATTTGGTTCATGAGAATTCTCAAGAAAATTCCACATTTAGGGACTGAATACAATCTATGTTTCCAGAAATTTCTTATCCTCCAGTCTCAGTGAGAAAGTAGCTAGACCATTTGTCAACAAAGGAGAGCATTTCTGCTGATGTAATTTATTAACCAGACACTGAGATGGTCATCTCATGCCAGGGTGTATTCTGCAGCCAGAGACTACACCTTCTATTTCAGGTTTTATGACAAATCTATGTTTTTAGAGCAGCTTCAGACACTAAAATTGGTGAGACACTGTTTTTAAACAGATAATATATCTGGATTAGTTCACCTCAAATAGGTCCAGGAAACACCCTTCCTACTTCAGACACTAAATCTAATGCAGGTTTCCTCTTGGAAGTTCTTCTTTGCTTTTAACATCACCCATCCCAGTCAATGACAATTAAATGACTTTAGTTAAGTTCAGTAAGCCAGTTTTAAGGAACTACTATGGGTAATTTAAAGGGATATAGAGCTCATTTTTCTGAAATTGTTCTTTTGGAGGGCCAAGAATATATGATTTTTCTTGATGAGAAATTAAGTGCTTGAATTAAACTTTTGCTTTCATGGAATTTTTGTGGTGCCTTGGCTGTAGTAACAACTTCAGGTCGCTGAATATCCACTCCATGGAAGCCATCATTGACTGGTCACACCATATAGCAAAACCATGTTTCTCAAATATGTTATTCATTAATATAACCATAATTATTTAGGAATATAACCATCAACACTTAGATGAAAACGATTTAAGCATTTTTAATGAAAAGGAAGAAAATACATGAAAATGGAACTCCTATTTTAGCATGAGGACCTACAATATACAAATATACATACTCTGCATATTCTCTACTTAAATTTAATCCCACAATAGCGCCATGAAATAGAATCGTTCATCTTTTATGAGAAATAGAAACAAGGTATAGACATATCCAGCTCCTTACTCAGACCTGGACTCCTCCTCACTGAGTCCAGGTCTGTCTGACTCTATAGCTCTATGCTTTTTTCAAGAAACCTCAATTGACTTCCACCTAAGTCATTTTTTTTCCTTAAAAATTTTTCTTTTATTGAAAAAAAATACCACCCTCAATTTTATCTGAGAGTTTGGGGAGGGGATTGAGACAACTAAAAAGCATCAGTAGAGGAAAAAATATTGTTTTCCTTTAATATTTGAGTCTCTCCTTGAAATTGGTTAGATTTAAACATAATTTTAATCAAACAAATACTTTTTAATAAGAATGAAAAAAGTGGAAGAGAGTAAACATCTATAAATTCAAATAAAGCAACAAAAATATATGACAGTTATAGAAATAAGGTAGTCATTCTTATTTTCTAAATGTCTCTATAGAAAAAGCTTTTTAAAATTTTATTTATTTTATTTCTTTTTTAATTATTATGGGTACATAATAGTAGCATATCTTTATTTGGTACATGTGATGTTTTGATACAGGCATATAATATGAATTAATCAATAGGAGTTATTGGAGTTTCCATTACCTCAGGCATTTACCATTTGTGTTAGGAACATTCCAATTCCACTCTTTCAGTTATTTTAAAATATACTCTAACTCATTGTTCATTATTGTCACTTTGTTGTGCTATCAAACATTGTTCATTCTATTCAAATATCTAAAAATATTTTTGCACCCATTAGCCATATCCACTTTATTCTTCCCTCCCTGATATCCTTCCCAGCCTCTGGAAACCAACATTCTAATCTCTGACTCCATGAGATCAATTGTTTTTGATAATTAGCTCCCACATATGAGTGATAATACATGAGATTTATCTTTCTGTGCTTGGCTTATTTCACTTAATGTAATGTTCTCCAGTTCCATTCCTATTGCAAATGGTAAGATTTCATTCTTTTTGTGCCTACATAGTATTCCATTGTGTATACGTACCACATTTCTTTATCCATTCATCCACTGATTGATGTTTAAGTTGATTTCAAATTGTGGCCATTGTGAATAGTGCTTCAATACACATGGGAGTGCAGATATCTTTTTAATACACTGATCTCCCCTCCTTTGGATCTATATCCAGCAGTGGGATTACTGGGTCATACGATAGTTCTAGTTTCTGTTATTTTAGGGACCTCTATATTGTTCTCCATAGTGGCTGCACTAATTTACATTCCCAGCAACATTGTATGAGGGTTTCCCTTTCTTCGCATCCTCATCAGCATTCATTATTGCCTATCTTTTGTATAAAAGCCATTTTAACTGGGGTGAGATGGTATCTCATCATCATTTTGATTTGTATTTCTCTGATGACTAATGATGTTGAGCATTTTCTCATATATCTGTTGGCTATTTGTATATCTTCTTTTGAGAAATGTCTATTCAAATCCTTTGTGAATTTTTAAATCAGATTATTTTATTTTTTTTCTATTGAGTTGTTGGAGCTCTTTATATATCATAGTTATTAATTCCTTGTTAGATGGATAGTTTGAAAATATTTTCTCCTATTCTATGGGTTGTCTCTTCCCTTTGTGAATTATTTCCTTTGCTGTGAAGATCTAAAAAAGCTTTTTTTTTTAAAGCAGAAAAAGGTAAGACAAAGTTAAATATGTGTATCTGAGCAAAAATGCTAGGTATGGCAAGTGGAATTTAAGCTATCTTAACTATCTAACTCATGACATTAATGCAAAAATAAATTGAGCTTATTTTGTTTTAAAGTATATACAAGTGTCATAAATATATTTTGGTGAATATATATTTATACATTTGCATATTAAATTCATTCTCTTTACCTGTCTTGATATAAAGAGATAGATCCTAATAAAATTAAGAAAACTTGACAGAGGAGATAAACATTTTCATTCATTAAGAATAACACGATTGCAAATCTGTGATTGACATATGGACTAATTAGTTCATATTTTATGGTAGTTATGGACATAGGTAGAAGTGAGGAGAACAGAAGAAATCTTCTAGCTGTATCCTCCTGAAATTATGAAAGGTCTTTTCCTAAAAGTCAGAACTAAAATGACATAAAGACAATGGCTTGAGAGGAGTGGATTAAGCACAAATTATATTATTTCTTAAACATACCAGGCTTTTTTCCCCCATAATGGAATGTGTCTGTGTAGTAGTTCAGTTCTTTTTGTAACCTGAATGTACCCTAGTTTAGATTGTGTGGTAAAACTGGAAGCTCTCAGAGTCTGTGGGGACATGGTTTTATTGGGTAGTGAGGAAAGCAAACTGATGGATCATTATTCCTTCAAGTATCACTAATACTAACATCACTGGTGTCATTATTCACTGAGTGGTGTATAAGAGGAGCCTTTTTTTTCCCTACAACTCATTCCACACAGGCATTGGGAATGGCTCATTTCAACAAGGAAGCAAAGGCCCAGGTGTTACTGAAAATGCAGACAGTGTAACTATGGAAATAAATCCAATCATCACTTTATGTCTCCTACATTACTCAATACTAAAAAAAGAAAAGGAAAAAGAAAAATACCATCCTTTGAGCCACAGCTACTATAAACTGTAGGTAAAATATATGCTGTCAGTTAGGCACAAATTGCTAATTATATTTTCTTTTATAGAAATGTGTGTGTGTTTGTTTGTGTATATAATGTGTGTGTGTGTCTATGTCTGGTATATAATTCATTCTGTGTAAAAAATATAGAAATTGAAGTATTTGCATAAAAGAAATTCCATATTTTAGATTTGTTCTACATACATAGTAGATTGTAACCAACTACTAAGTTTCCTTGAGAGACAAATTTAAAATCAATATACATATAAATGGGGTTATTCTGTGTTAGTTGGGAAACCATTACCACCTATTCCTCACCGTTCTATTGAAAGGGAATAAGTAGCAGGAGAAAAATTCTTTCTAGTATTATTTATCATTCAATCTGACAACCCATTATAGGTTCTCTCTTAAATTGATTCTGACTTTAATTATAAATTAATCCCTAAGACTTTGATTCACTGAGAAAAGAAAACCTTCCATAAGATTTATTTTTATAAAGAAAAATAATGGATTTGTCAATTTGGGTGTCAGTTTTTCTCCTTTACTAACATTTATATTCAATAGCAAAGGGAACAAACAGGCATTTTAATTCAAGATATAGCAGTAAGCTCACCAAAATAATTTTAAAAAGTACAAAGTAATCTACGATTTACTGTAGAAAAAATATAGATTGTTTGCATTATTAAAAATAATAAAATTACATGCTTTTTCAAATTTCTGCTGAGTTTGTATAAAGCACTCTCCCAACTTTGCAGTCATGGAGACAACCAGTTGATATGTGGTAGTCAATAAGACCTGACCAATTAGTCAATGGTACAATCATTTTTGTACAGTGGTTCCCAATCCTGGTCCTCCTCATTTTTCTGGGACTTTTTAAAACTACAAGTGCTCAGGCTACACCTCAATTAATTGAATCAGAATTTCTAGCTTTGCGAAACAGGCATGAGAATTTTCTATAATGGCTGAGTAGTTTCATCTTGAAGCCAGAGTTGAAAAGCAGTATTGTCTTTCAACAATATAAGAAAATGAATTTGTTAAAGGGTAAAATACTAAGGAATCTCAAAACTCTATTGACTTATCCAGTGGATTGAATTCTAAAACTCTTTTAGATAAGTGAAAGATTTTTTCGTCAGTAACCAATCACAGCAGTTGACCATTTTCCCACTTAGGTCAAGAAGCTACTTAACTATGTTTAGATGGTGGAAATCCAGCAAATAAACTGCTGTATGTTGAGTAGCTTTTCACATATTGTATTCAAAAGCTAGAAAATGCATTCACTTGTTCATCAAAAACTTCTGTGGACTTCATGATTACATGTCAGGAATTGTTTTCAGATGGAATCATGGGATTGAGTCAAGCAATTCAAGTAATTTATAGTGTGAATGTGTATATTTATTCAACATATATAATTGAGTTCAATTATATATAAAAAATTATTCTAAGGCTAGATACCTCAAAAACAAGAGATAAAAACCCATGTCCTCTTCAGCTCAAAGTTTGAGGACTTCCTAGCTTGTCCTATGGACCTCAACACGAGCAACCACAAATTACAAATTTAATAGATCATTTTATATCAAAAGGTCAATTATGAAGTGCCTAGACTTTTTCAATTATATGAATATATTCTCTGGGTTCTGCTATGACCCAGACAGTGTTAACCTTTTTTTTTTCTATTGTGGATTTTGATTCCCCTCTGCCCCAGAAATTGGTTTTATTTGATGTATCCAAGTCTTAAGTTTCTCAATAAAGAAAAAAAATCTCCATCAATAAAAAAATAAATAAAATTTAAAAAAAAGTAAAAATCACCATGCCCTGTGGAGCTTGTTTTCCAGGAGAAAAATAGGAAATAAGTATAAATAAGTTAAAAATAGGAAACAGTAGATGTGGAAAGACATGAAAGCAATGAAGGGGGATCAGGAGTATGAGTAGGAAAAGAGATGAAGACAAAATTAAATGGGATATTTAGGAAAGGCCTCATGAGAATGTGACATTTAAAAAAATACTTTAAGGGGAGAAGGGGTAAGAAATGAGATTACTTGGCAAAGAGAGTTCCAGGTATAACTCTCCTGGAGTTACAAGTATGAATTATGTGGGTGGTGAGATTGGGCCTGGAATGGAGGATGAAGGGCCTTTTGTACTGTGCTGAGTAGTTTGGACTTTATCATATAAGCAATGAAGGAAATACCAGAAGTTTTTAGGTAATCTGGAAACAATGCAGATGAAAGGTTAGAATGAGGAGTAATTGGAGACAAACACTCATTAGAAGGCTCTTATCCTGGTCACAGTCTAGTAGAGAACATAAATAAGTATTTGCAGTTATGGTGAGAGAACTATAACAATAGTGTACTCTGAATCCAACAGAAGTGGAAGGAAGAGGGAAAAATTTAGGCTAAATACAAGCATTAAGAATGGCTTCATCATGGAAGTAATCCTTAAACTGAATCTCCAGAAATTAGTAAATTTCCTTCAATCACACATGACGAAGAGGAATTACAGGCAAGGAGAGTCACAAAGGCACAGAGATATTAAAGAGCATGATAAATTAGAGGATGTAAAAGGCTGGTTTGAGCACAAGGAATAAGCAGAGAAAGGGAGAAGCAGAAGCCAAGTGCAAATAATTTTACGAAGTTTGAACATGGTTCTGTTGGCAATGAGGATCGAATGAAAGACATTAAGTGTGATCATAGCATGCTCAGGTCTGCATTTTCTGTACTTTACAAGGCTGTTCTGTAGCAGTGCTTAGGGAGAGTTGAGATTCAGTGAAGGAACGCTGGACAGTAGACTACTGAAATCGTTCAGGACATAAAGAACTGCAGCAGACCAGGAGTAGTTGTAGTGCAAATAGACGATGAATTCAAGAGGTATTTCAGAGACTAAAATCTATTCTATTTGGTGACAAACTACATGTACTTAAGTAAGGGAGAGGAAGAAATTTCAACAACATGTAGGTTTCCATCTGGGCCCCTTACACAAAGCAGAGAAAAAAGAGCAGGTGAGATGATGAGGGTGGGCAAGAATCAGTTTGGTTCTGAACATATTAAATTTCAGATGGATCTCCTATATTTAAATGTCTCATAAGCAATTTGAAATATGCATTAAGCTGGCATAAAATGGGCATTCAATAGATATTTTTTCAATGTTGAAATGAGACATTTTAAGTTAAATGTATTTGGTCCAGTCTAACTTGCCACACTTGCAGTACGTTCCAACTCTTCAAAGATAAGTCTTGCACTTGTATCACATGCTATTCGTGTACTAAGTAATGCATTCTGTCTCCTAGCAGAGCTGCCAGTGCTAAACTCTATAATACACAACATACTTGTGGCCCAGAACCAAAATCAACAGTGCGATGAATGAGAAAATAGCTCCGAATCGTCTCCCTGACAGAACACACATGGGATGCCACTTTTGTTTGGTATAATTTAAAAGGTGTACTTTCACTTCATTCTGATAAATGTTTAACCTCTATACTTGAATTAGAAAATCTTTAATTTAGATGTAATTGCCAAAGACATAATGCATAAAAGAGAGAGATGTGGTGGAGAAAAATCCATTTTAAACATGGGCCTGGGAAACAGAGAGGCATGATTTATTTAAGCTAATACTTAAAGCTAATACTTCAAACTAATACTCTGTTACGGTTCTAATAATGTTGCATAGCTACTTCACAAGGTGAATGGAAAAAGTACTTATCCACAGATTTTCATTATGATAAAATGTAATTTAGTGTAGTCCATTTACTAATTATTGTCTGATTAAATAATTCATACAAATTAAATAACTTACTGAGCATTAGAAGGTCATATTAAAAGAAGCTCCATGAGAATTTGTGACATGAATGAGAATATTTTCTATTGAGAAATTTCGTACTCTTTGAGTTAATAAGAAAATGATATTTATTTCTTGTGGACCATAAAAATACTTATAACACATGAATTTTGAATATCTTTTGTGACTGATGAGAATTAATAAAAGAATCATGAATTCTATATGAGGTTACATTATAAATTAATAGAATTTAAAATATGTTTTTCTTCCCATTTCAACACTGATTTATTGCTTAGATATCAATGTCTCATTAAATAATGTAAATATAATTATAACAGAAATAATTACATGTCTGAGTATAAGTTCTCTGTCAAAGGAAGAAAATTATTGTGTGTATTGGAGGATACTTAATTCTTATATATAAAATTTTTACATCTCTCTTAGTGTGTTTATCTAGAAAGAAATGCCACATACTAAACTAAATAATGTCTAAAATCCTTGTTTCCTATTCTTCCTAATACTAGTAACCATGAAGAAACTCAGAGAAAAAGACCTCATTATTAATAGCAGCACAATTTGCTAATATAACATTTAAGATAGGCCATTTATTTCATTAATCCTGAAAATCCCACATAGTGGTAATATTATTGACTCTATTTTATAGGCAAGAAAAATGACATTTAGAAAGAAAATAAATGCTTTTCCCCAACATTACATGTTTAATAATTGGCAGAGTTATCTTGGCCCCAATCATCTATAGTAATTCAGAGTTTAAATCTTAATATTTGTTCTCTACTCCAAAATGCATTGAGAAAATAGAATGCTGGTGTGGAATGACTATGCTTCTGTACTTCCACCAGTAGGACGTGCTCTTTGTGTTATACCATAGGAATGGTAATGTCATTTCAGTTACCCAAGTGTAGTCTCAGCCTACTTCCTGCTAGCCAGTAGCCATCCCAAGAGTCAGATTTAGAGATGGTGTCTGCAACTTTGGAGCAGAATTATTTGTGACTTAAAGGAAAGAACAATAAATAAGAAGTCAGTGTTTCCTAGTTCTACTTCTGATTCTGCCAAGTGACCTCAGTTAATGTTTAGAGAACTCAAACCAGGTAATCACTATAGACCTCTCTTCCCTGAGCTGCGACATGATGGAGTTGAGACAGATCGTCTCCAATTTCTCTTTCCAGGCTTTGATGCTTTCCTTTGTAAAGACCTAATATGTCCCAGCAGGATTCAATGTATGTCCTAGGTTTCACTCATGGAATGAATGGGGAACTTCTACATGCCGCATGGTTAGCACAGTGAAGGAAGACAATGCTATATTACATGGTTTATAAGAGATGTTAAATGACTAAAAGAAAGGTGATTTGGTTTTAAAAGTTGGAGCCTGGCTCAGGATTCAGATGATGAATAATTCTAAACAAATATTTATTTTATTCACAGCAATCTTATTATATCAATTGGTCACCATGGACCAAGGTCATGCCCATCATCAAAATCACTGATGGAAACTAACATGGTTAGGCAAGACCGAAATAATCTGTTGCTGTGGCTGTTGGAGAAATCTGGATATAATGCATTTGAAATTAGACTCTTCCCTGGTAGAGAATCTAAGTGAATTGTCGAATACGAACCTCATTTCTCGAAGTATGGGTCAGTAAGCTCAGAATCAGAACTCTAGACCTTCTGAATCTGTCTGATATGTGACTTTAACTAAATGTCTTGAAAATGTCCTTATGGTTACTTTATTAGAAAACAGATATGCTATTCATATACTATCACAGGGAAAATTTTCTTACACAATAGGCATATTATTAATGTAGTATCATAGGAAAATGTCACCAAGGCAAAATATTTAATATCAATTATTGAGTTCTACTTATAATCATTATTTGAAACTTTAAAAAGTAATAAGACAGTTTCATTCAGATGAGCATACTAAGGCAACTCTAGGCAAACAGAATTTTTTGAGTATGGAGAACAAAAATTAATCTTTTCAAGAGGAAGGTAAGGATATTCAAGAACCTAGCCAGATGCAGTTTTAAAAGGACTTTTCTCTATGTCCTATGAGTTATTCTTAATAAATATTCAAGTAATATTTTCTTATGCTCTCTGAAGTATATTTCTAATGGAATATCCACACTCACCCTCTAGATGTTCTACCATCAGGATGATCCTACCATTAGGATTTCCAGTTCAGTATAAAATCCATCAGTTAACAGTTTTGTTCAAAGATTCTGGAAACAGGGTTGACAATTAAAAGATAAGTAATAGTTTCATATACAGCTGAGCTAAAAAAAAAGAAAAAGAAAAAGCATATTTCAGAAACACTATAGATATGGAAAAATAAAACTTGAAAAATCAATGAAGTTTTAAGAACATTCTTGAGAGGACTCTATTCCACTGATGAAGTAGTAGATGCTAGAGCTAATGATAAAGCAATTAGTTGATTCTTTGTTTTCGAGGACCTACAGGTAAGACATTGTGCTATGCTGCTTCCTAATTGATAAAATCAGATTCTATTTTAGAGTTTTCAGTGCCACTAATATCAATTCTAAATCTCCAAATTGAAACAATGATATGTATTCAATAATCAGACTAGTAAAAATGTGGCACCTGAAACCCTATGTGTAACTTAATTATTATTCTTATTAAAAAAATACCACAACAGTAATACTAACCAACATTCTTATCTCACATTTCCTTGACCTTGTAATTGCCAATTACTTTCTTTTCTGTCTCACCAACCCATGAAATAAATGGGTTTCTCAAAGAGGTGCTTGAGCCCTTTACGCAGGAGCAATTCGTGGTTTCTAAATGCTAGTACAGCCCCACAACCACAACTACAGCCACCTCGCCCCATTGCTCCACGCGGTGGTTGGGAGCCACTCTAACATCCATCTTGTGACCTCCCAAGGCAGAGCCAAAGTTATCTTCTCTTCTGTAGCTTTTTCTTCCCTCCTCTTTCTTCTGTATATTACAATGGAATTCACTGCCCTCTTTCTTGCCACATTATGAAAGTAGGTTGATTCATTTCTTCTCTTTTTCTCTTCCCTCCCTCTTTCTCCCTTCTTTTTCTCATTGTCGTCTACCTTTCTTTCTCTCATTCTTCCCCTCTTTCTTTCTGTCTCTCTAGGTGTCTCTCTTTTTCCATCTCTGTCCTTCTCCCTCTGGTCTCTGAGCCAATTGACTTACTCTGTGGTGTTCACTTTTGTGTTTGCAGTACATACCGAAGTTCCTGGCACAGAGTAGATATTCAATAAATGTTGTTGAATTAAATTGTTCTGCTTTACAAAGGACTGCAAGCTTTTACAACCCTGAAGCATTTTAATTATGCTAATTGACATCCACTTAACCAAATCTGAGGGCCCGAGAACCACTCAGGGAGCTTTTGAAAATACAAGTTCAAGGAGCTTACTCCAGAACTACTGAATCAGAATCTGCTCCTTCAGGAAAGCCTAAGAAATGATATTTTGGCAAAATCCTACAGTGATGTCAATTCTTTCCTAAACCATGGCTTTAAATAAAACCTTTTTAATGACCTTGTGCTATTAAGAAAATAGGAAGATACTCCTTAGGAAAATTTCAGGTCCTTTTCTATTTTGTGTGATACCCTATAGCTGCAGTCCCCAAGCCCCAGGTCACATATCCATACAGATCTGTGGCCTGTTAGGAACTGGGCCGCACAGCTGGAGGCTTGTGAGTGGAAGCTTCTTTGCCTGAGTTCTGCCTCCTGTCAGATCAGCGGTGGCATTAGTTTCTCACAGGAGCATGAACCCTACTGTAAATTGTACATGCGAGAGATCTAGGTTGCACATGCCTTATGAGAATCTAATGCCTGATGATCTAAGGTGGAGTTGAAGCGGTGATGCTAGCACTGGGAAGTGGCTTCGAATACAGATTGTCATTAGCAGAGAGTTTTGCATAATTATTTCATTATATATTACAGTGTAATAAATAGAAATAAAGTACACAATTAATGTAATATGCTTGAATCATCCCAAAACCATGCTTGCTTCTGGTCTGTGAAAAAATTGTCTTCCATGAAACCAGTCTCTGGTGCCAAAAAGGTTGGGGTCTGCTGCCCTACAGGAAAGCAAGGTGACTTGAAAAGCATCACAGTACAAATGCATTGAGCTATCTCATATTTTTGACCATGTCAAACAATAACGTATACTAAAAAGCTATTAGGGAGACAGCAGCTTAAATTATTCAACTATATGAGAAAAATGTTTGGTAGAGATAAAAATTCTAAAATATTTGTCTCTCCTTTTTTGTAAGTGTTTAAAAGTAAACACGTTTCTAACAAAGGTGCTCAACAAGCTTTTCCAATTGTATTTATGTTTGACGTAGTCTTTGTATGTTCTTTTTAATGTGCCAAATAGAATTTTAAATGCTAGTGAGGGTCATGGTATTTGCATTTGGGCTTGGACTGTTAGAAATCTGAGTCACCCTTTCCTTCTCTTCCTCTTTGGAAGATATGTATATTCCTCTAGTGAGATACCTCTGAAGTAACATGTTTATGTTCAGTTATGCTTTAAATCATCTGTAGGAAAAAGGATGTGAGATTGGAAAGCTGTTGTGTGATACTAGGCTAGTAAATCTTAGATGTCCAAATCCTCGCTTGTCTCAGCCTCCTCTCCTCCAAGTGAGGTTCCCAAGGGAGAAATAAATATAGGGAAAATGGAAAAGCAAAGTTCCACTTGCATTTTGTTGAGAAGTGACCCAAATTCAAATATAGCTATCCTTAAAAACTACATGATTTAGGCCTAAGGAGGCTTCCTTCCCTCTTTTCCT
Organism: Avahi laniger; assembly: GCA_963575035.1. NCBI lineage: Eukaryota > Metazoa > Chordata > Mammalia > Primates > Indriidae > Avahi > Avahi laniger. Next base: position 18,540 of record CAUYSK010107419.1, on the reverse strand, counting down.
AAAACTTGGACCCTAAATCCAACCATTTTAACATCTTTGGATCAGGACACATAGGACAGGGTAATGAAGATATGAGACTGATGAGCTTACTAATGACAGATGGCCTGGCCATCCTCTGGGTGGAAGATATTCCTGGCCTATTACCACAGTGTGAGAGGGAAGGAGGTCAGAAGTTAACTGGTAAATCTCTGGGCTTCTTTGTAGCGAGATGAAGGGAAAGGATAACGCCAAAGAAAAGCAAAAAGTCAAACTCCTTTTAGTTCAAGAGAAGATATTACCATGAAAAGGAGAAGGAGGCAGGGTGTGTGTGTGTGAACTTCAGCAAGAGCAATAAACCAGCCCTTCTGGAGGAGAGACAGGCGGAGGGCTGAAGGATGAAGCCCCTCTCTGGTGGGAGGAGAGGCCTCCTCTAGAGGCCTAAGGCTACAATTCATTGAGACCTTGCTAAGTGGCAGGCATTTTTTATATGCCACTTATATGGAAATAAACAAAGTCCAACCAAATGAGAATAAGCCAGAGGCTATTATTCAGAGCTTTCTATAGCAAGGGAGTCCTCTATCTCTTGCATTCAGCAGACTCAAAGACAGGCTAAGCAATGGGGAAACTTTATATTGAAAAAAGTGTTCAAGTATGTCCTGATTGGACGCTCTTAGCATACGGAAGCTGTAGGTGAGTTAAATAGAAATAAGCCATCCTATGTTACTGGTTAGGAATATACATTGGCTTTCTCTGGTAGGTCCAGAGTTGGAAGTGGGGGCATAAATTGGGGAAGCTGTCACTTACTAATCAAGTCCTAGACATGTGGAGTGGATTGCTGTAGAGGTTATTGTTTGACTTCTTGGATTATTATTAGAGATATCAGTCTGACTTCCTACAGATTTGATGTAGCAGGTTGGTTTCCTGGGCTAGTTATTATATAATCAATAAAGGCTGGCTTCCTGGGCAGGTTGCTACAGGTTGTGGATCAAAGTTCTCTTTTTATATGTTATCAGCCATTGTTTGTATATTCAGTCTCTCACTTATAATCCTGCTGATCAAAGAGTGATCTATAAACCAGTGGTCAACTGTGAACTCGTTAAAAACATGAAATATCAAGTTCCTCCCCAGATCACTGTATCAGAATCTACCAGGTGATTCTTATGCACGTTAAAGTTTGAGAAATATTGGGCCATAATTCACCCTTATTGTACCATAAGCAGGTACTATTCCCATTTTAAGGACCAGGAAACAAAAATTTAAAGGGGTTAATGATTGGCCCAAACAAGTGTCTAGTAAGTGGAAGAGCTAGGATATAAACCCAGTTGACTTTCAATTCTACGTTTTCTGCTCAACTGAACAAAATCACTAACTTTTCTCAGCAGGGGAAGGACTAATCAGTGCCATAAGGTGATGTAGAAGCATATGCCAGAGGAATGCAAGATAAACTCTTCGGAAAGCGCTGGGCAACATAATGGAGTATCAGTGCTGCCTTTGATCAGGTTTCATTCAGGGGCATCAAAATTAGTGAGCATTGGGTCCCCAAGCCAAGGAAAATCCTGCTGTTATGTGTAGTCTTCAGAGGGCTCTCATTGGACCAAGGACCATTGAGCCTTTACCCAAGACATTTCTTCCTTCTCATAGGAAACACATGAATTAATAATCTATTATCATCATTCTTAAACAAGGCGTATGCCTTCAGAGAAAATAAAATCATACAGATTACAACAAAGGTGGAATCATGCAACATATACAAAATTTCTGAATTCCTTCTTTGTTCAAAAGTAATTTTCTTTAGCATTTTTATTCCCTGTTTTAGGGAATAGAGGAAGACTTCCCCTTAACATTGCAAAGAGGTAGAAAATTGTGATTATAAGTTTCACCATTGAAACTACCTCAAACAAAATTAGGAAATTATAAAAGCATGTCGCCAAGGAACTACAGTCGATACACCTTGGAAAGCTATAAGAGGGATGAAAATTTTTCTTTTCTTTTGTTTTATTTGTCATCTGAAATAGTGACTTGGCCATACCTAAGAAGCTTAGCTGTGGATTGTAGCAGACCCTTGGCCAAGTGACCTACAGCAGCTCCTAGAAATACCACAGGTGACAGTTAAAGGTTAATTAACAAAGATTATTGTAATTTCAAGTTTAAATTGAAAGTAAGGGTCATTGGACTTAAATTAAATCTTGATTCTTTCTCTCCTTATCTGTATTTTACCTATAGTGAGTCAAGTCAGGTTAGAAATGCAATTAATTAATTGACAATATTCTTTGGATAAAGGGTTATATATTTTGTAGGAAAAATAATTTGGCTAAAAAGCCTTTTTCTCTAATTTCTGTTAACCACATTTGGAGAAAAATAAAGCTTTCTATCCATTTATATTCTTTTCAAAACATTTCTAATCAAGGCACTACCCTTCACCGGATAGTAATTCTTACAACACTGAATATAAAGACTCCAGAAATAAGCAATTTAAATAGGGAGTGATCACTAAATCCATCAGATGGTGGAAGATACCAATTTTTTTATTATTCTCTACTATAAAAATATAATCAAAGATATCTTAAATATTTTTTTATTTTTTAATCCCAGGAGAGAAAAAAATATGACTTCATATAAATAAATAAAGATCCAGATGAACACAGCTGAAATAGCTATCTAATAAAGAAACACAACACATTCTATTGGGTAATCTTTCATAACAAAACTGAAATTTATCATAACTGATATACCAATTTTAAGAAATAATCCACCAGTAAGAGTAAAAAAAGTAAAGGAATGTTCTAATTTCTCTCACTCTTTCTCTCTCTCTTATACACACAGATACACACAAATGTATCTATGTATACACACTTCTGTGTATCTATGTATATATGCACATGTATATGTCTTATGTACATATATACATATGTATGTGTCTTTTTCTAAATACAATTTTAAGTTTTCATTATTTTTCCATGGGTTGTGTAGTCTCACACTTTACATACAGGAAAAGTCATTAGGAAAAAGGAAGCTATTTTACTTCCTCTGAGACTGGAGACCTTCCTTAGGACATTGTGTTCAGTCAGGTTCATGTTTTATTTGTACAGAAAGCTCAATACTATAAGGTCATGGAAACTTTGGCAATTAATTTTCACGCATTTGAATACCGACCTATAGAGATAACAGACCTGCAGGTGAAAGAATAGAAACCATTTTGTTGATCATGTCTTTCAAAAGTCTACTAGAGTTTTAGGAAATCCCAGGGCTAAATAGAACTTAGTTTGAAAGCTACAAATCAATGTGGCAGCAGAACATAATTAAGTACGTTTCATGTCTTTTTGGTCTTTTTATCAGATGTATTCTTAAAAAATGTTTTCTTTAAAAGTTTTAAAAGCCTCCAGAATATTACAGTTTATCTATTGGATATACTTCTATTCTACTTACCATTCTTTCTCTAAAATCTTAAATACTTATATATAATTATATTAAAACTATAGGTAAAATATTTTTCCAAAGCAGATAGAGCAGTAATGATATTGAAATAGAAGACACACAGGGAGCCATAGGGAAAAGCCTTAGATCCCAGAATTCCAAATGACACCAAGCAAAAGTTGTGTCCGCACGCATCCCCAACTGGAAATGTTTTATTATTAATGGAAGAAAAGTAAACATACATATAGCACAAACATCATCCGACATGTAAAATCCCCAAAATGACAGAAAGTATTTTAATTTCAAACTCAGTTTGTATCACTTACATTTATTAAAGAAGTCAAATTGCAATGTTATTTTTACTTTATGAATTTTCCTTTTGGTATTCAAACCCACAGAAGGCATCATATTTCCACTTTAACTGCAACTTCGGTAGTGCTGAGGGATACTTAATAGGTGCTTGTGGTGTTTTCAGGGTAAATTCACAGAAAGTAGAATCTTGGATGAATCACAAAGACAACATCTTTAAGTACAATGGAAAATGCTTTACATATGGTGAGCATTTTTCCCATTAAGATGATAGACATCCTAAAGTTCAGGAATAGAAAATAACTAGATATAATATTGCTTAATCTGTGACTATGGAACAATAGTTCATTCATCCTGCATTTAAAATAATGTCCTACGCTCTAAGCAACAGGTACATAGTTAATTGAGCTAAAGGTTATGATAAGGACATAGGGCTAATTTGGAAAACACATGTTTTGCAATGCTTATGTTTCTTTCTAATCCTCAGAAGAATAAAGCAATAAGAATTTTTGGAAAAGGCTCTAAATGAGAATTCTTATTGTAGCATATAAAGCTTAACCAGATCCACAGCTGATACTGTTTCTAAATGGAATGAACTAAATACTGACTATCAAAACCTGAGTGCAATTGCTTCAAGTGGTACAAGCTCTTTTCTTTTAAACCTATGTCTCAATAAGACTCCTGTGGAACTTAGAAGCAATGAGACAAAGAGGGGAAAATGCTGGACAGAGAGTCAGAAATCTCAAGCTCCTGCTACTAACAATTTATGTAGTTTTGGGCAGGTCACTCACTTTACCTTACAAGTAAGTTCAAGCAAGGATGGTCTCAGTGTTTATCTCTAAGTCATATGTTTTATGACTCTATTATTTCTTGAATGCTTTATCTGTATCATAATAGTAATAATAACAGCAATAATATCAATAATAACAATAATAAGTTAGAACAACACAACAATGGAAGTCAAGCAATTTATGTTCTAATTACTTCTCTGTTAGTAGATTGCAGAATGATCAAGCATCAGTTACTTCTCTGGGTCTTAATTTATTTATTTTTTTTCTTTTTCTTTTTTTCCTTTCTTTTTTCTATTACTTCTTTCTAGTATGGGAGAAAAGAACAATGCTTTTACAATCAAATTCTACTCAACTCTAAGAGGCAAACTTGCAAATATGTACTCATGTGCAGGTCCACACACCCATACCTTGGTATATAATAATTGAAAAGGAAAATGAAGCAACATGCCTACTTAAATATGCATTTTTCTGATTATAATATCCTGGAGCCCATTAATGTATTGAATAGCCCTGGAAATCAATTATCTTGTTTGTGTTGACCCCTAAAGGAAACATGACCCGACATTTCTATTTAATTGAAGAATATCTTGAGATTTTCAGGAATTTGCCTTGAAATATATCTCCCTACAAATACTTTTATAATGAACCATAAGAAAAGGAATTGAATGATTTCCAATATTTGTTTTATCAATCAATTTGTTTTTACTGAATGACTTTACAATAAATAAATTATAGAATGAAACATAAATGGTGCTAATAGCATTGCCTTTTTTGTTTTATATACTGAGATTTCATGGAAAATTTTATGTGACTAAAAGAGTCATATTTTTAAGCTTGAAAATTATGAATAAACTGTTCTATAAATTCTTTTTTACCTCCAACCTTGAATAACTTTAAACAAAGGGCCAGAGAAGAGATCTAAAAGTTATCTTAAATTAGACGTGGAGAAAGCAATTTTATATTCTCTGTCAAAAGTGGTTGTCTGATGAGTTTCTTCTAAGGAAGCTTTGAATGTAGAGAAATGCCATTTTAATTGTTGGAAAATTCTGATAGGAATCCAAAGTCTTTGTTGGTAAAAGAATATTTTTTAATCCATAAGAAATTTCTAACTAAGCTAGTTTCTTCTAGTGGAAACAGAGAACTGACTGGAGGTCACTCTCCTGGGAAAGCAATATGCCTGTCATGGAATTAGTAGAACCAACTTCTTTACAGTAGCAAAAGGTGGCAAATGCTTTTCTGGCTATTGTTTTACTGGGGAGAAATGGCATGACCTTAGTCTGCTTTAATTTGATGAAAATTACCATGCTTCATTTCTGTAAAGTTTTGTGCATATTTTACTTTGTCCTATTATATTAATGATTTTGGACTACCTTTTTCTATTTAGAAGGCAAATTCTCATGACATGGGACACAAGACACAAGTTTTAAGATAGAATGGGAATGGAAGTGAGAGGCTGGATAATGGAATTATTTTTCTCTCTTTTCTAAAGAAATTGGGGAATTGTGCAAGAGAAGTATAAATGACAAATTACCAGGTTAAAACTTGATTCCTCATTGGATTCGCTCAATCCTAGGAATTCGTGAAGGACACTTGTTTGCCATAATTTTTTGAAACAATTAATATTCTTCTTTTAAATTTCATCACTTCTAAGAGTTTCTCTTGCTAAGCCATTCTGGGTCTATGCATCCATGACTTTTGGAATGTAATCTTGCTTTCAAGCTCAATTCAAGTGCCACGTCATCTACTAAAGTTCTTTTGATTCTCCCAGTGTTCTAATTTTGCCTCTTTTAAACATCAATCACGGCTCTAGCAGTGAGATTAATATGCTTTTAATTGTTTGATATTATTATTTTAGGGCAAAATAGAGGTACTTTTTATCTAAACATGAACAATTTATGTTCTTGTAAAAAATGAGCAACTATAATGTAAACAGTGAAAACAGAAGAACTAAAAATGCATTTATATATTCAAAGGAAGGACTTTAAAGAGAGAGAGAAAGATAATGAATGAAACCAAAGAATAATCTGAGTAGCTAAATAAAATATTTAGGATTCTAAATGTGTAAAATGACCATCATTTTCTAAAGAGTACATCATTAGGACTATTTCTGATGTCCAGCAAGGATCAAGGAATTGTGTGTCTTGCGGAAGAGTGGTGACTGCGGCTAGCAAGGAGCCTCCCTGTGACTCCAGCCCTCAGCACACCGGCTCCCTGGCATTGTGCACATCTCTCCTCTAAGCAGACTGAGAGCTCTTCCAACCAGGGCAATTCATACCATAGGAATCCCACACAATAAAGGAAAAGGAAGTGAGTGAATAAAGTCATGCTGAAAATGCTCATTATTCTTAGTATTTTACTTTACAAAGAGTTCATAAAGTTTTAAATACTCATTCTGAGTTATTTAATGAAGTACTGTGTTTTTACAAGTTATTCGTTAAGTGATGTCCGATCCAAAACATCCCTTCACATCTGCTCTCCTGTTAGTAGCTTTATAACAAGTTTTCCGGTTTCTGTGGGATTAAGGCCCGAGAACGATTTCTGCCTTCAATCCATTCTGGAAATATGGAGCAACAGTCAAGTATTGCAAACCTATATCTTTCTGAGACAGACGGAGGCAAAGTAAACCTGATGAACTTCAGGCTGCTTTGACTCAGTCTGTTTTGCTCGAGTCTTGGTATCCAGACTACCTTTGAGTGACATGATTCAGGCTGAAGTTCTCATATGAGTTTCTTCTCAGACTTGAAAGCAACAGCATAGCAACATGAAGAAAATAGTAATTATTGACGGGGATTCTGACAATAGCCTGTTTGTTTATGCATAAATGAAAAAAAGAGTCCTGTCTCCTTTGTGATCTGTATTATTAAATACAGCTATTCCAGTAAAGGTTGAGAGGAGATGAGTCAACCCTTCACCAAAATCTGTAGAAGTAATCAGTGTAGAAAAGCTGCATCAGACACTATGAGATTGTTTCCTTTTAATATTTTCTGCTTCCTGAGCTCACTGGTTAGCATTAGAGCAGTAAGTGGCTGGAATAGCAACATGTCCCCTTGTGCTGGTAAGACTAGAAGTGCAATAGCAAGGGTAATGGTCTGTCATTCCAGCTTACAGATGTTGTTAACTCCTAAGCAAATTGTGTAGTCCATCTTGCTGTAAGTTCTAACATGGAAGTTTGACACTTAACTCCTAAGCAAACTGTGTAACTCTATCCTACTGTTGAGTTATTTTTTTAAGGTTGGAATTCAATATTATTCTACTTTCCTTATTTCTCATCATCTAATAATTTCTCTTATCTACAGTTATCAACAAAACGTATTCCAAATACTTAATGCTCACCTCCCCTCGCCATCACACACGTGTACATGTTTGGCACTTGCCATAGCCCTTTGCCCTAGCAACTGTTTTTCAGTTCCAAGAGAGACATTTGGAAAATATAAGTATCTGTCATTTTTGCCTAAAGCAGTAGTTGTTTTCAATGTGAGGTCCGTGAACTATGTGCCTGAACTTCACTTGGGCTGCTTATTAAAAAGGCGAATTTCCCAAGCCCAACCCTCAATTTACTGATTCAAAATTGCTGGACTGGCTCTGAGAAATCTGCAATCTCTAATAAACCAATTTCTTTAGGTGATTCTTACATAAACTATATTTTGAGACGCACTGAATGATACAAAACATAAAATCTTAGCCCTGAGTTTCCTTTCATGCCTATTTATGAAACTAAACAAGGTTGCACAAGCAGTATCGAATCTTACATACTTCTGTTTCCTGATGTCCAGTCAACAGATGTCCCCATCAGCACTCACTACCTCACCTGGCCACCAGCATCTTGTCTGCTGCTAGCTGTTGAAGGTGTGTTTTTATCTGACTCTGCAGCCAGGGGCCACTGAGAGTGGAAGCCTTTAAGCCATGAGGTAAGAAGAAGTGATCCCCGCCAGACCCCATCACTGGAAGGAGAGATCATAGGTGACTCAACAGCTGTTTGATCACCAGGTATTAATTCTATCAGCTCAATTCAGATAATCACGTTGCAGCTTGCACAACTCCCTGCAAAGTGAGGCAGAGGGCTAGAAGTTGGAAAGTTCTGGTAAATGAGCAAGGATGTCAACAGTATCCCTCAGGTCAACATGTTACCCTTTTCGTTAAAAGTCATAATTCTCTTCTTGTTTAAATTACAGGCCATTAACATAATTGCTTATACTTTTAGTAAATCCTGTAAAAGGAAAGATAAACTCACACGCTCTAGTGGGTGGGAGAAAATTACTAAAATGATAAGATGATCTGACCAAGGGTTAATGGAGGAAGCCCATGATTTTTTAATAGGAACCATTTATGGATTAAAGGATTCATTATGTTAGCTATTTATTCAATTTTAGAAGCTATAGTTGAAAGAGTTTCCTAGGTTATTAAGTAAATTTCTCCTCTGACTTCTACCCTCTCTTTGAAGATCTTGGGATTCATGAAATTCATAATATTAAAAAGCATCCCATTCCAAAACTGATTATTTCACTACAAAATTCTTCCTTAGGTTGGGTCAAATTTTTCCACTTTCTAAGTTCCACAGCTGGTTCCGGATCAGCTCTCTGGTGCCCTATTATCAATGCCAGTCTCAGACTTGCCAGATAAACCCACCATATAATTAAAGACAATGTTTATGCCCACACCCTAAGACACAGTGCACATTCCTTGCCCCTGTGACATTCTCAAGTTCCCTGTGTCCTCACTGTGTTTACCTCTAGAGAAGTACGTGTTACCTAGGTGTATCTTAAAATTGGAACTCTGAGCTGAACAGAGCATCTTAGGCTTGGCTAGACAGCCAGTTTATCATTTAATATGATCTGGACACTGTTTTTATAATACCTGAGATTCCATTAGTTTTATTTCAATCATAACAGTAATATTCACAGAGAATGTGGAGTCAGTTAAAACTTTTAAGTCTCTCTCCTCACCACACACCACCCCTGTGCTGAGATTGAGCCAAACTACCCATATCTATACTGGCTCTTTTTATTTTTTTAAAAAAATGTAAATGTAAAACTAAATGAATTTACTGATATAATTTGATCTTGTTTGTTTCAAATAACTTAGTTCACAGAATAAATGTTTATTCTTTTATCTAGTATGTAAACTTTCCCTCTCAGCTCCATGTCATCCTTAAACTTAATAGATCTGTCATTTTTGGTGGAAATATTATATGAAACAAACATTTTTGCTAAATTTTCAAACTTTAAAACTATTTTCAAAATCTATTTGTTATAAAAAATTAATAGACCAAGATTTATTTACCAAATCATTTCTACTTGTTTTTAAATGTATATATGTGACATATACATATATCACGCATTAGTCTATTTAATTTATTAATAGTTATATCTATTTTAGATTAGATCTAAAGAACAGGCTTATTTAATCTCATTTAAATACATCACAATTGGACACTTACTGAAGGTTTGCAGTTAATATATTTAACAAATATTTATTCAGTATTTAACAGAGTGATAGATACTGGTGCTAAGCATTTACTAGTCATGATAAAACAACATAAAATAGTCATAATATCTGGTCTCGTGGAGCACGTAAGTTACATTATCGTGGTGAAGGCAGAAAATCAGCATGCATGAAAACAAGCACATATATAATTAAAATGGGGGACAGATGTGATAGTGGAAAGGAACAGGTAGAGAAAAACAGGATGGTTGGCTTAGTTAGGTAAGGTGGTCTGTATAACATTGTTAAATCCACCCAGTACAAAATATTCATTATAAGAGAAATCAATCCCATTACTGAAATAGTTTATAATGGCTATTTGGAACTAGGCATCTGTTCAAAGATTTTTGAGACTCTTTGAGTAAGCCTTAAAATGCCATTATTATAGAGTTTTGAGATCATGTATTTTGTCTGAAATATGGAGAAAATGATGAAATTATTCTACTACCTTACATATGGTTCAGAATTTTCAGTTTTTCTGTGGAATCCTTAAGGGCAAACCCATAATTCATAATTGTAACCTTTTTTGGTTTGTCATAGATCTATATCTATTGCCAAATGATATCAATTTAGGAAGTACATTACAAATTCTTGAAAAGAGATCTGTGTAATTATGTGTTGGTAGTTACATCCCTTGATATTAGGTTTGCTAGGAATTTCCAGACTGTGAACAGCAGTACCAGTTTGCTATAATTTCTTTCATTTCTTTCTTTCTTTTTTTTATTTTTTGGCTGGAATTTCTTATAACCATCATTTTGCTCTCTAATTCAGAGCTTGTTCTCAACAAAATAAGATGAAAGAAATAGTGTTAGCTAACTTCATCTATTTTGATTAATGAAGATAGATGTACTGTGTCTGTTCTGCTTGTTATTGTGGAGCAAGTACTTACTCTGAGTTTAATTTCACCTGATCAATATCAAAGTTTGGGAAAAGCCAAAAGTTAGATTCAACTCAGGGACTGATGACCTGGTGAGGAAGAAGCTAATCAGAATCCAGTGAAGTAGGCGAAGAGCGAATTCTCAGAATTCAAACAATTATACCATGTCAGAGTATAGACAATTCAGACCAGAATCACAATGAGGAGTTTTTCTAATTCCAGGAATAACAAATGGAGGTAAGATTTTGGAAGTGAATACAGAGATAGGGAAGTTGTCAGATGTAAGGCAAGTTCATTCTAAGCCGTTTCAAAAGAGCATCAAAAACAGAGATTTGGAGAAGTAAATAAGGCCGAACTCAGAAAATGGGCTTGGCAATAAGGTCCCAAGGTAGTAGGTTGAATTCAGGATTGGTCTCCTTGCTTCTTCCTGACATAGGCTGAGAAACTTCCTGGAAAGAAAAGACACAAGTGGCAGAAATTAGCCAGGTAAACTGCCTTACCTTGTATCTGGCAGAGCAAGGTGGCAGTACGTAGCTCTTGCTCTATTTAAGTTTCTAGTAAAGTATTGGTATAGACCAGATCACCCAGCTGCAAAACATGTTGGGCTCATGGGAAAGTTGTATTCATGGCAGAGACATCCAGGAAAATTCCTGGGTTTTAAGGAAATGGGTTAAACAGTAAAGCTCAAGAGAAGGACCAAAAATCTGACCAAGTTTGAACAAAGATATAGCAGAATCATTCCAGGAACTAACTTTGGGGGTAAGTGGAGGGAAAAGGGACAGTGAGGTAGGGGCCAAGCTGGCAGGGAGATCTAATAGGGCCTGGTGAAAAAGTAGAACATTCCAGAAGGAGGGAAGAAATTGGTTAAAGATTAAGTTTCAAACTCCCTCTCCCCAGGACTCCTTTCCGGGCAGAAAACAGAAATATCAGGGTCAATTGGCCTCCAGTTCCTGGTGATTAAACTCTAGAGGAAAATATGAGTTGTAACTTAGTCTGCTGACTGTATTAGGCCACTGGTTAAAGCTGGAGGAGGAAGCTATGGTTATATTCAGTTGGGGTCCAATAGCCTAGATATCCATAGAAGTATTAAAAATTCACTAGTCCATTGGAAATATTGTAGCAACTAGGGCATAGTGCAGACAAAACTAAATCCAAAAGTCTTGTGAGGTGAAGTTGAGGAAAATCAAGAACTAATAGCTCAGAGAGTCCTTGGGGTTATAGTAAGCAGTGTACACCTCGACTAATGCACTGGTGCTGGGGGTGGGGGAGCTTTTGGTTTACTGATTCATGGCCTTATCATTGCCTGATGGGGAAGGAAAACAACCCAAATAGCTCTTTTACCTAAAGGTACCCTCCGACACAGGCTGGCTGGCAACAAAGGCTGACAGCAACTAAGCCCTGAGGTGTGATGTGGTTGGAGTCTCAGGAACTTGACGTTTATGTAGAACTAACAACTGCAATATTTACCACACTCTCCCAGTATGCTGAGTATGTGCAACTTGTTAACTTGGTGGCAGTGGTGTCTCCAAAGCACAGGTGAAGCACAGATTTTAAATTTCATTTCAATGGAACCAATCAGATCAACAAATCAGGAAGATCACAGCAAGGAAGCACAATTACTCCCATACCTTGGGCTGAGGAAGCATGTTCCAGTCTTGGAGATGTCCTTTTCTACCAAGGTAGGGACAGGGAGGTGGGAGAGGAATGAGCAGCAGCAGGATCAGCTGGATCAGTGCAAATGCTCAAAGAGGGGCAGAAACTGCAGATGGATCACACACAACACATGACGTAAAAACAAGCTTATGATAACAAAATCATGGCTTTTTCACAAATTCTTCACATCCATGTGCACACACCCAAGCGAAAAATTTAGAAATCTCTGTGTACATAGAGTCTTCTAGATACAAAGCAACTTCATAAATTATCAAATTCTATACGTTCCACATTTAAATCCTTATTACTTCGGCTTAGGAGAATTGTTTAGTGTAAGGTGTGTTTCCATAATGATGGAACCAAGGAACTGATTGGAAAGTAAAAGGGCAAGTCAATTACTTTTATCCAAAGAATAGAAAACAACAGATTAGACCAGTTTTTTTCCCCCTCCAATGACATTAGTTTCCATTCTATTAAAAGAATTTAATAGATGCTTGGTAAACAAAAGACACTACTTTATAATCTAGTCTTATTATCTCACTTTTTGAAGTAGATTTTGTTTATTTTTTCAGAAATTAAATGAGGAGATAACCATATTTGCCAGAGTAAATTCAATTTTGGAGAAAAATAAATATAGTCATGCCACACTATTAGCAGGAGATTGGTTCCAGGACCACCACTCCCTCCTCACAAATACCAAATCCACTAATGCTCAAGTTTCTTATACAAAATGGTATAGTATTTGCATATGACCTATGCACACCCTCCCATATACTTTAAATAAACTTTATATTACTTCTAATACCTCATAAAACATAAATGCTATTAAATAGTTGTTATACTGTATTGTTTTTTATTTGTATTTTGGCCCTATTTTATTACTCTTCAACATATCCCCCCAAGTCAGACTCTGGTTTTAATTTGTTATTCTTCCTCTAGAAATTATTAGTTTAATTTCTAACAAAATCTGTTATCAATTTTTCAATATATTACTATAATTCTTATTATTCATAATTTATATAGAATTCTATAGTATAGAATAACATATTTTTATAAAAATCTAATTCTATACAAAACAGCTACAACTAGGCAATGTCATATTAAGTGGTAAATGTACCACAACTGTTTGAAAATTAATCCATCTCCAATTAGGCAATTGTGAAGCATATGCTCCATTGATTCTTTTTATGATTTCAATCTTAACATTATGTTCTCCAGACTTTCTAAAATGTGTTTAAGATAATGACATAACTTCATTTCTCTTTTTTTATTAACTTCCGTTTTATTAAAAAACAGGAACAACCAAAAAGTCTTTAGCTTGCTTCCCTTCAGTTGAATAAAGATCAGGCTGCTAGCATAAGAGCTTAATATAACTTTATGTGACATTTAGATCAATCCATTTTCTACATAAGATATTGAAATGTGTATATTTGTAGATTTGTAAGTGCTTGAAGAATACAAAATAGAATTTCTCATGCTTATGGACCACCCTTTAAGAAAACTGAGTCTATTCCCAACAGGCGGTTATCAGGACACGTCACACCTCAAGCATTCTCAGCATGAAGAAATATCCTCACATTTTGATTACATTTCATAGGATTTATTCATGCAATGCCCCCAGAAAAGGAGAATAATGCCAGAATATTGTCCTAGCTTTTCTGGCAAAATAAATCTCAAGAAATATAATCAAGATGTGGTAAAAAGTTATTTCCTTTTATTTTTTAATTTTTGAAATTGATTTGTTTTTGAGACCTGCTCCTGTTTTTTTAGTATCAAAATATTAAGGGGGTACAAATGTTTTTGTTACGTGGAAGTCAGGGCTTTTGGTGTGTCTGTCACCAGAATAGTGTTCATGATTTTTTATTGATATGTAAGAGTTGCACATATTTATGGGGTACATGTGGTATTTTATTCTTCATTTTTCTTTTCAACATTAATTTTCTTCTTTAGAATCATGATTTCATAGTGGCTATATGTCATGCTAATCATTAGAAATAGAAAAGGAAAATAAATATATTAGAATCCAAATGTAATACTTTATTCATCTCTATCTTAACTACTACTTTTCTTGTCTTTTCACCTACTACTTCCTTTTCATCCTCTTTTTACCTACCACCAGCTGACCTTTTCTTTAATCTCTTGGTATTGTGTGAAATTCACAGGTAAGGTTCAGACTTGAGCTAAGCTTGGATGATAAGGCAGAGGTTTCAACAAAAAGTGTAGAATCACTCACAATGAAGTGGATGGGTAACCATTTTTCCAGGTTTCTAATAATATTCCCTTTTATATGAAAAGAATTCTAACAGACAAGAAGGTGGAACTTAACCTGAAGCTGTACCTTTAGAAGGTAAAACTGAGCATGTGTAACCTTATGCATTTTTTCCTGGAGGCCATGTTGCCAAGAGCGAGAGCTCTGCTCTCCCAAGTTGTATGGCCCCAAAGCTGTACACATGTGGAAGCATACATTGGTCAGCATAGCCTGGCCCAGCAAACAAGCTGTTATGGTGAGCTTTGACGTTGAGAACATAATGCTATTATGGGCTAAGTCATATTCTTCAATATTACTTTTGTCAGTATAAAGCTAACATTTTGCCTCATTTATCAATTGGTAGAGAACTTTAGTCGATAGAGTGTAATATATTGTGGCCTCCTCAAGCAATATATTTCTCTTTGACCTTCAACCTCACCCTGCCCCTACCCTCATTCAAGAGTTTAGAACTAAGAATGCAGAAATAATTTTCATTTATATTTTTGGAATACCCAATTAAAGTTTCAATTCTTCAATGTAAGATTATGTTATATTTCAGTACCAAATTCCCACTCGCCACCACCCCGAAACCATAAATATCCCAATTACTCTCTCTTAGTTATAAAATCAGTGGAGTCCTAGTCAGTCATGGCATCTCATGAAAGAAAAATGGGGTTCCAAAGATTACTATTGACCGAAGCATTCAATAAACATTTATTTTGCAGAATTGACCCAGACTGCATATATCTAGGTGAACTTTTGAGCTCTGTGGTTCTGCTTGCTATAGTTTGATACTGAAATAGCAAGCCCATTAGAAAAAATTACAGACAACTTAATATTTATTCTTTCCTGTGGTATTTATTTTTTCTTATTCCATTCAAACATATCCTATTCCAGAGATAGTACTCAGAATCTATCGACACAGGTATTGGAACAAATATATCACAACCGTAATTGAGGAAAAGAGATGAATAGAAGCCAGAATCATCACTGCTTCTATTATGGGCCATTTAGACCCAAACCTATGGAAACTGGAAAATGCTATCTATCTACAGGTGTAATAGGTCTGCTCATTGGTAAGCCAGTATCTGTTTCTCTTTACTGCCGTAAAGACTTAGCAATGATGCTTTAGTCAAATGGTGAGAAACGATAACAGAGGTGGCAAGAAAAATAAAAGATAATTCCATTCCTCTGGCTTGGGGGTGGTTATGGGAGTAAAAGCTGAAAGTGAAAAACAAAAGAGAGGAGAGTCAGGAATGAGACATTACTTATTGTATTACTTGCCCCTCAGACTTAGATCAGAATGAGTGAGGATTATTAGCTATATTAGGAGAAACATGACAAGGGTGGGGGCAGTTGGCAGGGGGAGGGAGTTGAGGCCTGCTGTAAATGTGGGAAGCTGGGATGAAATGGCCTCATGGGCTGTCTCTGCTCGCATTTAGGCCAGGCGGGAGGAGAGACATCAGAGCAAATTCAGAGATAGAGTTCATTAGGAAGTTATAGGGTCTGAATTAACTTTCCGGCCTCTCTTCAATCCAATGTGGCATGTATGAGATGTTAAACTCCCTCTGTTTCCTACATAGATGCACAGTGCCCACAAGTTGTATTTTGTATTTATTTGTTATTTATCTATCATCTGTATGTTTTATTTTGCTGGCATGCTAGTTTAATGTCCAAATTTTGAATAATTGTCATGGGATTTCTACTATAAAGGCAAATTTTTGGCTTGATAGTAGTTCAACAATGTCTTCTTTCCCATCTCTTTTTCCCAGTTTAAGAAACAGCTGCCTATCTTTCATTTTGATGACAATACTGAAAAAGGAAGAGAATTCAATCCCAAGTCCTCCTGGATGACTCTCTGGTGACTTAAGTACTTAAGGCCAATTCTTTCTGAGCAAGGGCTCCTCTGTTCTTTCTAAAACAGTCAAGATCTCATATGTCCTTGAGATCATTAATCAGTGAAAGGCATAACTAGGAATTTTGGCATTCAGAGTCATTAGTCCCTCAAATTCATTTGGACATATACAAGTGACTATAGTGCATAAACCTGATGACTCAGTGAAGGCCCCTGCGATACAAGGAGTCACATCATGCTCCATCTGGATATTGGTAACTCAGCTGAGAACCACTTGCCAGCGACAGCCCCAAGAGGGAAGTATGAACTGAAGGCTACTAAGAATGAGGGCTCCTACAACTTCCCTTAGACAAATGCTACGCTCCCAGGGGCTCAAAAATGTCACATCTTCTCTTCGTCACATTATCTCTTGACAAGGATTTTTAACATGCATATAAAAATGCCACAATCTTTATAGCCCTTATTTAGCAAGCGCTTTGACAAATTGTTCTGAAACTTCACTGTCAGCTGATACTTGATACATTCTCTATTCTCAGCAAAATCTATGGAGGTTTTTAAAAAAACAAAGTATTTCAAAATTTTAAGTATTTATTAATAAAGGCTTTGGATGATTTAAAACACAATTTCCTCAGGATAAGTTTTTTTACTGGGAACAGGTGGAAGTTCTTATACTGTCTTGACTATTCCAACAACCTTCTTGCCGCTTTCTGTGCTTCCAAACTTGCCCTACACCCAACGTTTTCAACATGGTAGCCAGAGTGTTATGTGTTAAAAATACAAGTCAGATTGAGTTACTACCTTACTCAAAACTACTTCATGGTTTTCTCATCCCATTACACTTAAAAATCACAAATTCTTGCCACAGCTGACATGGTTCTACATTAGCCCCCTTGACAATTCATCTGCTGTGTTCTCTTGCTCACTCTGTTCCAGCCACATTGTTTCTTTGCTGTACCTTTAACACATCAAGCACACTCCACTCTCAGGGCATTTGTACTTGCTGTTCCCTCTGCCTGTAATTCTCTTCCCTCAGGTATGGTCATGCTCACCCCTTCATTGGATTTGGGTCTTTGTCCAAAATCATCTGCTCAGAAAAGAAGACTCTGAACAATGGCCTTAAAAATACACTCTCTGGTAACTCTGTTTTCTTACTTTGCTCTATTTCTTTCAAAGCACAATCACTATCTGACCTGACATGATACTATACGTATTTCTTTATCTGCTGCATCCCCTAAAATAGGATATTCTATAAGATCAAGACATTTATTTAGTTTCCAGTGTATGAAATAATGCGATAGAAGCCATTCAATAAATATTGAATAAATGAATTTTATTTTACCCATCATTGTAAATAAAGTCAGTATACTTATGTGATGTGATCTTGTTCCTTTTTTTTTTTCTTTTAATTTTCAGTCAGGTGTGTCATTGGTGGACATAACCTTATCAAATTAGTTTTATGTCGTAAATGTCAAGCCAATTTTCTGACTATTTTTCAGAATTTAAACTATGCTAGTCTTTGTGATAAACTCAATGAAGAATTGGATATGTTGATTTACACATAGATTTTCCATGGAGAAAGAATTTAATTATGTCATGTGTTATAAAAATCATGAGTCAGAGGTTACATATGATATTTATTAGTAGAATACAAACTAGAGAATACTAGAAAAGATTGTTCCTCTTTGACTTTAATATAAATTATTTGACATATTTTGGTGGCAGATTTCCTTCTTATATTTTGTTCAGTTAATACCAAAAATAAATATTTTCCCAACAGCTCTGTATATAGAGAGCCAAGTGTTTGGAGATAGAGTGATCCTCTATCAGGGCACCAATTTCAGCACTTCAGGGTTATATATTTCCATGTCCAATCAGTCTCAGTTTTCTCATCTTAGGTGGGTATCACAATACTTACATTGCAGTGTTTGGGGGG
>CAUYSK010107418.1:0-11941 GCA_963575035.1 Avahi laniger | reverse complement strand
CTCATTTCTCTCACCTCATTGCCATCTTAGCTACAGTAAGATTTTATACGTATATATAAAATCTGGTGGCAGAAATATTCCCACGTGCTCATCGAATATTCTTCTGCTCCCAGACGCATGGCTAACCAGCATTTCTCAGCCCCCTGAACTGAGCTGGGTGGACCACGGGACAAGGTTCGGCAGAGGGCATGAAGGCAAAAGCGATGCCTGCACTTCCAGGCTGGTCCCCAGTTGTCCCACGTGGCCCTCCACAGCTTGCCCTTCCCTCTTTGAGGCTGGAACTAAAGATTTCAAGACAATGGAGCCAGAAGATGTGGGCTCAGAAGAGAGCTACCCATGAGAGTCCCCTGGGGCAGAGGCTCCCACGGGAGAAGGTGTGTTCACGCTGCACACGGTGGGCACAAAAGGTAAACCTTTCGTCCTGAGCCTCATAGATACTGGAGGGTTGTTCTTTAACAACATGTAGCGTTAATTACCTCACTCACACTAATCTGTTTTCTTAAGGAAGAGGAGGGTGATGGTTTGGATGATCCTGCAAAGTCCCCACCTGGCCATAACATCAGGGTGCTCATACATGGGTTATTTTAGGAGAGATGAAGCTTTTGGGGAGCTGCCGTGCTCATGCTCTCAGCCGTAGCGCCCTGTGAAGACACCGTCATGGATTCCCAGTGTCCGGCCATGAGAAGATATTCTGGCCCTGCCTGTGCTGCCTAGAGAATCTGCTGCTGCAGCAGTTCCCTTGATTTTAGCAAGGCGCACAGAGACCTGGTGTCTCAGGCTCTCGCAGAGCAAGCGCCAGGGGCGTGCCTGCGCGTGGGGATAAGCCGCAGGTGCCGTCTAGAACAGCAAGTTCAGTGTTAGAGCTTTATGTTTGGAAAAGAAGGTAAATATTATTTTTAATTTTCCTGACTACCGTGAGTAAGCAAAGAGATTATTATGTCTCTTAAGGAGGGCTGGAAACCTTCGGTACTGCGCTGGAAGTGTGAGAGGAGAAGCCCAGCCTTGCACATATCGAGCGAAACAGAAATGAAAATTCCAGCGAGATGCCATTTCCACCTCATATACTGATACACAACAATGGCCACAGCAACAACTAACATTTCTGAGTGCGAAGTATGAGCTGGGTTCTATTCTAACTCATTTAATCCTCATAACAAAGTTATTAGTAAGTACTGTTGTCATACCCAGTGTACAGATGAGTAAGCTGAGGCACAGAGGAACTGAGTAATCTGTCCAAGGTCATGCAGCTAATAAATGGTAGGGCTGGGATACATACAGTGGCATATATGGAACAATCTTCAAGAAATTGTTAAGTGAATAAAGCAAAGTATAAAAGAGTATGATTAGTATATTACCATTTGGTTGAAAAAGTATGTGTGTATATATGTGCACGCATACACACATGCATAGATGTGTCTGTATGTATAGCTATGTATGCATTCATACATCTGTATGTGTGAGAATACCTGTATCTCTCTTCATAGATTCATATCTAGATGGCATCTCTGATAGAATCCATAAGACCACTGTTAATAGGGGTTGTCTCCTTTGAGGAACTAAGTGGTGAGGAAAGAGGAGTGTTAGAAATTCAATTTTCATCCTCTGCTCTTTGGTGCCATTTGAATTTGGATTATGTGCTTTAAATCCCCTATTCAAAAAGATAAACAAAGATAATTATTTACTTTATTGACTGGAAGAGAAAACTGCAATAGTATACGATCCAACCTGAGACAAGGACACGGTTCTCTCCATGAGGGTCTTGGTCCGCTTAAAGCCTGGGTCGCTTTCCGCAAGGACATTCATGGTTTTCTTGCCGATGAACTCCAGAGCATCGAGGCCTCCGGTTAAGACGCTCTTGCCCTGCGGACAGGATAACAGCGTGAGACTAGATTTTAGGGTTTGCTGTTTCATGGCTGTCAGCAACTCCTAGATGACTGGCACTATCTAAGTTCAAATATGAAAATCAATACAAAGTCACAATTTTTTCTCATCAGATTTATCATCCATGTAATCCTTTTTTTCCCTTTGGAAAAGCATGCGTTATGTAATTTGTAGGACATACAGTGTTATTAAAAATGATGGTTAAAAAAAAACTAAAGCCCATTAGGGATGAAGTTCACTGGCTCTGTGTATGAACAGATATGTATTTCACACATAAAATTAACAGGTGACCCAGTTGCTGTTTTTGCTTGAAAAATTTTTAAACCAAGTAACAGAATTATTTGGAGCAGTCTATTAAGATGTCAAATACTCTTGCTAATTTAGACAATTCTTTACTCTAAGGCCTTGGCGCGTAGGACCCTCAGGCCGTTTCAGATGGCTCTCACGTCCTTTCAGAAACTAGCAAGAACTGCCATTAAGCAGTATATTCATGAAATAAGCCAGGCTGATTTCCATGTACTTCGGGCCTTAGAAACTCTTCTATTATATAGTTATCGCCCAAAAATCCCTTTGTCAGCTGCTGTCTTCTTGAAAAAAATATTAAGATAACCAAGACCTACTCACAAAAACTCTTCAAGTGAACAGAACTGCGTACATTTCTCTGCAACCTCTTCTGTATATACATCTCAACTGTATAACTGAATTGCGATATGCATACATCTGTGTTTTTTCCCACCGTACATAAAAATACATAAATTATATTTTATTATATTATTTAACTATATGCATTTTCCAATTTTCATAATTATCATTAAATAGCAATATTCGATTTCACTGAATTAATATACTTTATCTGTTGCTTCCATCTTGGGCATTTAGACTTTGTTTTCGGATTTGGGAGATGATCAATAATCATGCTGTAAAATGGATTTTCAAATGAATGTACTTTGGGAGGATGACGGGATATCAGTAATTCACACTTCCGTGTACTTTGACTTACTGTCTACTCGCATTCTACGAGGGGTTACTTTAGTAAGAAGTAAGATGGGGATGTTTAGTAAGGCAGACCCGGGGGTGGGTGTCCGGCACTTGGGAAAAGGGGGTCACGGAGGCTGGAGAAAGCACACAAAGGCAAACTCAGAGTGCCCCGTGTCATACCGAGAGGCTGTGAATTCCCGTCTTACACCAGAGACACTGAAAGAGCTCCCCCACCCCCAATTCTACAAACTCTCCGTGGGGTGCCTGACTCGAATTGCTACTTGACTCCGAAAACACACCTGCTGCCGCTCCTTCGCTCCACCAGGTTCGGAGGTCCTCAAGCAGCAAGGGGAGGACCAGTCGCTTTCTGCATGTCTGCCATGCCCTGACCCCAAAGCCCGGGTCAGACTCTCTCACGTTTGTCCACAGCCCTCATTTCTTTCCAGGCTGCGC
Source organism: Avahi laniger (assembly GCA_963575035.1). Taxonomy (NCBI): domain Eukaryota; kingdom Metazoa; phylum Chordata; class Mammalia; order Primates; family Indriidae; genus Avahi; species Avahi laniger. The sequence goes on along the minus strand of CAUYSK010107418.1, from coordinate 8,629 downwards.
CGTGTTTACCTGCCCAGCTGCTCGGTCTTCCAGCGCAGCGCGCCCTCTTGTTTGCATAGCTCCCGGCGCACAGTGAAGGCTAGTCATGTTTGTGTTTTTATAAATGAATGAATGAATGAAAAATGGGACACAAACCATATTTCATAAAAACTAGTTAGTAGGTTCTGTGTAGTTGAAAAGAAACCTTCTCCTCCTGACCGTGAGCACCAGCAGGCTGCCCTTCTCAGTCGAGGTGCTTCTGCCTTCTCGCGTTACCCATCCTTGCGCTGCTGTCGGTATCGGGCTTCTTCTAAGAGGCAGGCAGGGAGGTAAACTTGGGGTGACGTGAGTTGGGGAGAGTGGGAATCAGGAGGCAGGGATGGAGGAAGAATGTTGATCTGTGTCTGGAAACACTTCAGAAACATATCCGAGCCACTGTTCCGACTCATTACTCGTACTTTTTTATTCGAATGGTTTTATGATTTTTCAAATTTAGGATTAAGAGAAACAGACCATTGAGGAAAAACAGTTGTCCCAGCTCTGACAAAGAGCTCTCTCCCTGCAACCAGAGGCTGTCCTTGCTGCAGCTGGAAAGGACACTGGTAAATCAGACTGAAAAATGTTCCTCTAAACAGCTCTTTTCTTTTAAACCTAAAACATATTTCATTTTGCCCTTATTATTCTGGATACAAGGTTACTCCTACTCTGCAGCAGAAAGCATCAAAAAGCCCATAATCCAAAGTCATGAGCAAGGCCATCTTTTCTCTGATGTATCTAGGTCATCGGTAAATAGAAATATCAAAAGGCGGCCCTGGGAAGCAGCTAATGGCTTACCGTGTTTTGAACCACACTGGTGATGGCTGACAGCACGCCCCGAGGACCTGATGAAGGAGAAGTGGGTGGGCTTTCTGCAGGGCCCTGATCTGCAGTCGCATCTGTTATCGAAGAGAAAAAAATCCTTGAGAGTTCATTTTGCAGATCTTAACTTGGAAACTTTCTAATCGTGCACATGGTATAATAAAGCCCAAGTCCAAGAGTAAACAAAGTACCCAAAGTAAACACGCCACTCACTTTCAGGGACTCTGTTTTCAGTATCAGTTTGGGCCCCTTTGGAAGATCCAGAATTTACACCATGAATCCATAGGGTGGCTCCTGCTTTCTCCTTGACTGCTGTCAATCTGTGACCTGTTGGGAAATAAAAATATGGTTCACGGATACGTTAGAAATCCAAGGCCTGCAGATCCTCTAGCTAATCTTATAGAAGTTGCAGATGTACATCCCGATTGAAAGCAAGTGGTCAAGAGCAGAGGAGTCCCTGCTCTCTCAGACGTCAGTTCCGACGTGAGCACAGCTTCAGCACTGGCTGGGTGAGTGACCTTGGAGAAGTTACCTAGCCTCCCTGTGACTCAGTTTCCTCATGGGGTTACTGTGAGAAGCAAATGAGATAAACGTATGTAAAGTCTCCCAGATGTTCTCTTTTTCCCTTTTTCCTTCTCAGCCATCTAGCTATCCACCTGGGGTTCCAAACTCAAGATACCGTCTTTGCACAGTGGACCTGTCTTATTCCCTTCACTCTTTTGTGAGTTCCTCCTGGCACGTAGTCCTCATCCATTTTCTCATTCCTTGCAGGCCTGGCACATTGCAGATGTTCAGTTAATATTGGCTGAATTGAAATCAGCTGGGCCTCAGCATGCTGCTTCCGAGGGTCCGGCATTCCTTTAGGCCCGGAGAGCAAAGGGTCTGGAGCCCACATCCCCAAACCAAAAGGCAAGTCAGTGAGGAAACCAGGAAGGTCACTCAATGACTCCGATAGTTGTCTTAAGCAGTAATGGTCCAAACAAGCTTCGTAGTAGTCAGCCAGGCTGAAGGGCGCTGGTTTTACTACGTGTGAGCAGGGACAGTAGCTGTGTTCTCCAGGGCCCGGCACAGTGAGTGTTCAATAACTACCGGGTGAATACAGAGCTGACCTTACTGCCCACACAGGAAAACCCCAACCCTTAACCTGATAGGGAAATAGCCTTGTCTGCATTTCATTCGGGACAGATTCTTCCCCTTCTGAGACCCTCATGATGAGCTACAGCTTTTCTTAGTCGCCAAAGCCAATGAAGGAATTAACAGCCTACTGATGTCCCCGAGTGGCTATCCGAGCTCTTGAAGGAGAAGCAGCACAGGCTGCCATCGCCACAGAGCTCCCAGCCCCTCAGGAAGACTTCTTTCTCTAGGGACCTGGGCGACCTCAGCTTGCTGAAACACAAGGCAGCAGCAGTATTAATGAGTCCCAAGTCACAGCAGGACCTGAGAGCTAAATAGAACACCTAGTCTTAGAAGGCACTGTTAAAAATGACGAGTTAGTTGTCCATCTCCTGAATAACAAAGAGGAAAACATAGATGAATCCCAAGCCCAAAGAGTAGCGTTTTATCAACTGTAACCTTATTTATCAGAGGGTCTTAACATAAACTGATATTTACCAAATATAGGACTAATTATATCCGCTAGAAACCACCTGTCACTATACATGACCCAGAAAACTCTGAAACTTAAGAAACATTATTTACCCTACCTACAACTTTAATACATATAGAAATATCTCTCTACTCATGTGCAGATCATTAGACACAATCCAGACTCATTAAGGAGTTAGTTGAAAAACTGAAGATGTTCTATAACTGCTAAAATTAAGACTTGAATTCTCTCTAGCTTCCAGTGAATTCCAAGCATTTCAATGGAAACTTAACTGAAGTTTCAGTAACACATAAATAGGATATAATCATCTAACTCTTTTACATACTGAGTCCACACTCCCTGCCATTAAAAAAAAACAAAAACATATGTTTTCCAAAAGGAAATGATGTACGTCCAAATCTCACCCACGATTCTCATCTAGATTTCTGAGAGCCAAATCAAGGATAAATGAGCTTGAGGAGGCCGGGAGGCACCATCTGCTTCATCATCTTTGCTTAAGTTATACGAGAAAGACGATTACACATCCTTCCCTGAGATCATTTCAGGGTTTAACGAACCTCACATTCATTATCTTCTCTTTCACCGTATCCACCCCTTGCAGCTTAGGGCCATGTCTCGTTCTTTTTGGAGGAAAAAACAGCTTCTCACCATCTCAGAACACAAATGATCATGAATATGTATGCGTAAGCTGCCTCTAGAAAAACCACTTTGTTTCTGGAAGGAAATACCATTTTTATGTGCACACAAATGGGATGTGTCTGTTTACCAGACATGAAAAGAGGCTGCTACTCCAACTATATTTTCTGATTAACAATTCTTTTTCTGATTTTTTTTTTGTTAGTCAAAGTATCTCTTTACTGCATTCTCCTAGAAATATAAAGTTAGGCTTTATATTTATGTATAAGCTGTAATTTTTCATAGACAAGGCTTAGACACTATGCCACACCCTATTCTGAAGAGTAACTTCTAAAAACTTTACTTAGTGTGACATCTAGTGCCCAGAACAAGGAAATAATAATATGGAGTCATTGTCACCTTTTGATCGGGAGCGATTCATTTCCAGGAGTATTGATTGGGTTCTACCAATAAGAGAAAAATAACAAACATGAATAATACTATATGTGTAGTTCACGGATTCATTTCTTAATGTCATCATGAACCCTAAGTAACCTCGAAATACGAAACTCCTCTAAATTCCATGGTTCTGAGGATGGAATAACCTCACTCCTTGACTTATTGGCAGTAAAAGGTGATTACTGCAATGAAGATAGTAAGAATGTTGAATAAATGCTGTTACACTGTATCATTTTAAAATAAATGTTAAACGATTGGCTGGTGTTTAATTTATCAGCTACACTCTAGTGGAAAACACCTTAAACTTAGGAGCCGGGAGTCATGTGGAAGGAGTCTGGGCCTCTGGGCCCCTCACTTCTCAGCTGTGTGATGCTGGTGAGCTGTGCGACCTGAGTCCCTGCTGCTGTGTCTTCTCTGAAGGGAGAACTGTGACACCTCCCTCCCAGGGTTTTGTGAGACCGAGGAGAAACATGTGAAACCCCTGCTACAGCCAACACTTACTGAGCACTTACTAGTTCCAGGCACTGCACTGAATATTTTTAGTGTGGCAAATTATCTCACTCAATAATCTCACCAACCTTATGAGGTAAGGGATAGTATTATAGCATTTTGCAACTCAGAAATCTGAGACCTGGTGAGATGAAATCACTTGCCCAAGCTCCTAAAGCCAATTAGAGACAGAGGCAGGATTCCAACCCAGTCATTCGGACTCTAAAACCCACGTTACATAAAGAAAGCTTTATATGTCATTTACAGCTGATTAAATGTCATTTCAATCCCATGTCTAGAACTCCTCGGTAGGAGTGTCCTCCTTTTTAAAACATTGTTTTTTTCTAAAATGAGCTTGACTTACTTTACCTTGACCGAAAAGCAGAGTGAAGGTCACCTCCGCTGTGAAGCCTTACCCGAACCCTCTGCCTCCCAGCTGTGCCTCGCGGCAGCACAGCCTGGTGACTTTAGGGCCATCTCTGCGCTGTGCAGGCTGAGCTCTCAGGACACTGGGGAGGGCTATCTTATCACATCTACTTCAATTTTTCTTCTCAAAACGCGCTGTGGTTTTACCAAGCCCTCTTCTTGCTAGTTCCACTGAGATAAAAAAAAAAAAGCCATTGCAGAGACATCTCCCCTCTTTCTGGAAAGATGAAATAATTCGCTGGTGGTGGGAGGTTCTCTCTGACCAAGTGCTAACTTAGGGAAGCGAAGGCAGTTCTACGCGGCGCCCTAGATGACCGGGGTGCTCAGTGGGCACTCTCTGTGGGTCCCTGTGCTGAAAGACACCAAGGAGGGCACGAGCTAATTCATTAGGAAAGCTTCTCTCTTTTAGATTACTTCATTTAAAAATACATTTCCTTCTTTTTCTTTTTTTTTACTTTGTTTTTCTTCTTTTTAAAAAATGTATACACAAAAAAGAAACTAGAAAATAAACTCCACAATATCATTTCCCTGATATATCTGGATGAATTTTTCCCTAATTTTTTGTGGTAAAATGCACATAAGATTTATCATCTTAACCATTGCTAAGTGTATGGTTCAGTAACATCAAATGTACTCACAATGTTGTACGACCATCACCACCATCCATCTCCAGAGCTCTTTTCCTCTTGTAGAGCTCAAGCTCTATGTCCATTAAACAAAATTCCCCGTTGCCCCTTCCACGGCACCTGGCAACCATCATTCTTTCTGTCTCTTTGACTACTCTGAGTACCTCATGTTAAGAGGAACCGGAGAGTATTTGTCTGTGACTGACTTATTTCATTTGGCATAATGTCCTTAAGGTTCATCCATGTTGGATCATGTGTGAGAACTTCCTTCCTTTTCGAGGCTCAGTAATATTCCATTGTATGTATACGGCACATTTTGCTTATCCACTCGTCTGTGGATGGTCACTGGGGCTGCTTCCAGTTTTAGCTCTTGTGAATGATGCCGCTATGATCGTGGGTCTCTTAGAGACCATGCTTTCAACTCTTCTGGATATATACCCAGAAGTGGAGCTGCTGGATCATATGGTAATTCTTTTTAATTGTTTGAGGAGCTGCCAGACCGTCTTCTACAGTGGCAGTACCATTTTTTATTCCACCAACAGCACGCAAAGTTTCCACTTCCTTCCCATCAGCACCAACACTTGTTTTCTGCTTTTTTGATAGTGCTCATCCTAATGGGTGGGAGGTGGTGTCTCCCTGGAGTTTTGATTTGCATTTCCCTAATGACTAGTGATGTTGAGCACCTTTCCATGTGCTAGTTTTTAACATGAAAATATTTACAATATTAGCAAATCCAAAGAGTACAGAAACACAGACAGCAGAAGGAGAACCAGCTTCTTTCTGCTTAGACAGCTTCGAGGGATGTAACAGGTAATAGGGTGCGTGAGCTTTTAAGGGCCTATGGAAATAATTGAGAACTGGAAAAATTGTTGGCTTTAAAACACAAAAAAGAAAATTGCAAATTAGAAATTAATATTTACTTAAATGTACTCAAAACATAATATTGGATCAACTGGTCACACTACCATTCAAATACATTCAACTTTATGTTGTTTTTTATATTTTTAAATTATATTTAATAATGGATGTCAGCGTATTTTAATGCATTTGCTGTAATATAGGAGGGACTTCCAAAAGGAGGTGTGTTTAGAGCTTTTAAAAGACTTAAAGTGGCCCTGTCTCTCCCCTCAACCATTGCCTTCTGAAGATAGCAACTCTAATTTATTTCTTGTGATTCCTTTCAGGAAAAGCAGCACATACACCTGCATATCAGTATTGCGGACCTGGCTTCTTCCACTTGGCAATGTGGAGTTGAAGTTCAGCACACGCAGACAGTGGCAGGCGCCGTGCGTTGCCTGGGACTGTGCTGCGCATTCTCCCTGATGCTGGGAGCGTTGTCTACCGACAGCTCTCAACCAAATGCCTCCTTCTGAATTGCCCTTGATCAAGGCAGTTCCTAAGGTCCCCCCATGACTACTACAACAGCTGATGAACGGGGGACTTGGTGACACAAAGGCCCTGCCCCATTAATACGAGACATCTCTGAAGAGTCATCCAAACCCCGAGCTCCCTACAGGAGAGGCTGAGGCCTCTGCTGTAACTGCCCTGCGGTCCAACTTCTCCCTTGGTCCAGTTCTGCTTCCCAATCCTTCACTCCCTTGCAAAGCTTGCTCTTTGCAGGGTTGGTGTATATGGAATGCATCAACATCTGATGTGTTTATTTACTTTTTGAAATTACTGTTCCCCTTCAAAGCCCTGGGGTTGATATTATGAGTGTGTGTGTGTGTATTCTATATATATATATACACACATTGTGTGTCAGACTCTTTTCTGCCAATGAATTCAAGATATTCTAAAAAGATGTGAAGAGTAGTTGTTTGTAAAAATGTGGTTGCTACTGCCACGCTCAACTAAAAGCAAACTATAGTGTGGCAAAAAGAGGAGCCGATTAACCTTCCTTTTGGAAAAGTCTTCCTTCTCCATAATCATGGTTGATGTCGACTCTGCAATCAAATGCTCACTTCCCTTTAGGTTCAGAATTGACAGGAAGTGTTACTGCACTGATAATGTTTGCCTCGCAGTCCAACGGAAATTCATTAACCCCGGTGCCTTACTCACAGATTCTGCAGGACTGTGGACAAACTCCAAGTATTGATCCTATCATCTTTGTATCAATGACCCTTGAGAATTTCCACAGCATCAGCAATGTCACCTTCAAAAATGAATCTATGCGCTACTGATAGTCATTTACACAGTGAGGAGTTCTCATCGTAGTACCAGTTTGACACGTTTGCCATTCTCCATAATAAACACTGTCATTATTTCTGACAGGACTGGTAGCAGAGTTTCATTAGAATGTGCAGAAGGAAAAAACTGTGTAACCTGGGAGAGAATGGGGAAAGGGAACAGTGGTAATTTTGAAAAGTAAATAAACAGATGAGATACGTTCCATGCACGCCAACCCCCAACCTTAGGCACTCTTGCATAAGGTGATTAGACTCATAAAACTGTCAAAGCTAGAATTTGAAGTAAACATTCAGGCCTTTGGTAGTATCTAGAGATAAATTACTCTGCTCTACTACAGAGTTTTTCTTTGGTATGCTTGCAGACCTTACAGCGTTATTGACTGTCATTTTCATTATTGGTCTGTCACTCTCAGCTTAGCAATATATTTTAGGAATAAGTCGAGTCTGTAAGATGCTTGTGGGAAATCAGCTGGTTCTCACATCACTGAGAAGTTACCATCAAAATTCCTTTTTCTTGGTTACATTTTTCTACATTTTTTTTTATATTTCCCACTCTGTTTTTTGCCTAGAAAAAGTAAGCATTTTTATTGTATTTTATGAACTTGTCTAAAGGCACGAGTGGCAGATGATCAAGTCTTAGAATGTGGTGAGCGGCTGTGGGTAAACCTAACGCAGAAGTTAAGGCCTCTCCGAAAGGAACCGCTGACTGGAAAATGTTTGATTTCGTGCATGCATTGAGTAGGTCACTTTTCTCACTTTCCCTTAACCTTAGGGTCAAAGCAGTGAGGCAAAAGATAAACTATAAAAATAAAGAGCAGCTAAATGTCAATCAATTTTTTGTATTTTTTCACTCAGCCCAGTGGTTACAAATATTTTTCTCCTTCTAACATAGCCACACTTTATGGAATCATCATATTCTGGAAGTTGGAAGGGACCTTAGAATTTCTCAAGTTCCCCTACCCACATTGTTCCATATGAAGAACTTGAGTCTCAGAGAGGTTAAGTGCATGGTGTAGCTAGTTGGTGACAGTCTCTTGTGATCACAAGGTTAGTAGCATTCAGGACCTGGTCTCAGGTCTTATGACCCACGGTACAGTGCTCATTCCCTAAGAATACCACCTTCCAAATGTTTCTATTCTCCAATTACTCTCCTGCCAACTCTAAACAGTTCTAACTATTCTAATTGCAGTTTTCAACAACTGTTAGAAGTACTGGCTTCTATTTCCAGTGCTTGATTGACAGCTTTGTGTTTTGTTAAGAACTATGTGTTTCGCACTCCTGTCTGCAACTGGAATTACCCTGGGGGTAGCATGAGCTTTCTGAGTGGAAATCAATTGCAACTGAACGTGTGGCTATTTTCTTTCTTTCCTTTCCACAGGCAATTT
>CAUYSK010107417.1:0-12277 GCA_963575035.1 Avahi laniger | reverse complement strand
GGCATGTGCCACCATGCCCGGCTAATTTTTTCTATATATTTTTAGTTGTCCAATTAATTTCTTTCTATTTTTAGTAGAGACGGGGTCTTGCTCTTGCTCAGGCTGGTTTCGAACTCCTGAGCTCAAACAATCCGCCCGCCTTGGCCTCCCAGAGTGCTAGGATACAATTAAATATTTTGAAGGTGAAAAATATAGTCATTGAATAAAAAGGAACTAAATATAAGTAAAGTCTAGTTAAATTGAGCTAATAAGAAAATTAATATATTAGAAGACAGCACTGCAGAATAATTCAGAATGTGGCACCGAAAAATTCAATATTTAAAATTGTACTAAAAAGCAGTTAAGAGACACAATTAACAGTTTTAGAGTGTTTTCAAAGACAAAAACTGAGTTCCCATTGAAAGGAATGGAGGCAATGTCAGAAAAATAGTATCTGAAAATAATAATTGAGAATTTTCCAAATGCATATGCTCTCAAAATGAAAAGTATTTTGCAAGCATTTGATGAATGCTACATGTAAACATATCACAATGACTTTCAGGATTAAATAAGCAAACAAATAAATAAAACTATTAGATGGAAAGAGTGGACTATTTGTAAAGGGACACCAATCAAAAATGAGAGCTGATTTTTTTCATATGCAACAATTGATCTTGGAAGATAACAGGGTAATATCTTCAACTGCCAAGGAAACTAAGACATGCTTACCCAGCTAAGACTGGGTAAATATACACACCTTCTGAACATAGCTAAGGTAGTCATCCCTACAGATGCTTAAAAATGTGCGTGTGTGTGTGTGTGTGTGTGTGCGCGCGTGTGTACACACATGAACCTATCAACAAGAAAAGCAGACATAGAGGAAAAGGTGCACCTTAAGACAAAAAAGGGCACACATAAAATGAAACTTACATAACTTGCTAAATTTAGTTAACGATTAACTATAAAAGAATGTGAGACAGATTGCATTAAATAAACTATTTGAAATAAGTGCAATTGTAGCCATAAAGACAATAAATAAGATTAAATTAGGCTCACATTTAAAAGCAGAGATTATAAGAGTGAACAAATAAATGAGATATTATTCCACACTTACTGCTTAAAAAATATATATCTAAAAAACAAAATTACATGACACTATTAAAAAATAATTAAAAAGATTTACCAAGCAAATACTAGTAGCAACAACAATGACCACCAAGATGTGATGGTATTATTCTCACTCTGTATAGAATTTAAGCACGAAGCCTCGATAAGGATAAAAAGACATGCTACATACGAATAAAAGCAAATATTCACAAGGCAGCTATAATAATCACGAGCTGATACCTAACAATATAGTTTAATATGTATAGATGGGAAAGAGAGAGAGGTTAGATATTATCCAGCAGAATTCGACAAAGCAACTGACAAATTCACAATGGTAGTGTCAGAAACTGATAAATGAAGCACACACAACAGATAGTAAACATATAGATTTGAACAAACTCGTTTTAACATCCACAGAGATTTACATACACATATTGTGTGTGTGTTTATAAAATCACTGCACCCCCAAAAGTAAAAATTTATATTTTTAAAAGCATAAATAAAATATTTAGTAAAGCAGGCACAGAGTTCATGGAACAAAGAAAACAACTGTGGGCTCTCACCGGGGACATGAATAATCAGGTTTGACCAAGGAGAGGATGATAATGGGTTTGTGGATGTTTATTATTTAAAATCAATTTCATCACTTGTAGAGCAAGCTAAAGTCAGGGTCATCAGATCAACGCTCCAGCTACTTGCTATGATTTGAAGAACTTTAATTTCTTCTTCTACCAGCTCTAATTCTCAATTTAGGAGAATTTTCCAGTGTTCCTTCTTTTTTTTTTTTTAATTCAGCATAATATGGGGGTACAGATGTTTAGGTTACATGTTCTGAGAGACGGTTTGTTAGCAAGTGCGAAGCAGTAGTGAGCTCCTGGAGTTCATGTACGGGGAGGGAAGCAGCGTGATGTCTTTGTGGACAAAGGCAGAAATGTGGACACCTGTTGGCTTTTGGCTTCCATTTTATAGGAACAGCTTCTCCCCTTCCACATGGTCAGGGATGGCGGGCGGCTGTGTCTACACTAGTTGGGGCAGGGGCAGCCATATGATTAAAGCTCTTCATACAACTGACTTTTCTCAGAAAGCTGAAGTTTCAAATAAGCAAATCTTGCTCTGGATTGCTGGCTGTGTAATGTGGACTTTGCTGTGAGTCATGCTTATTTGCTTTTGTTTCACGTTTGTTTTGCTGTTTTTGTTTATTTGCTTTTTGTTTGTTTGCCACATGAACCCAGAGAGGAAGGCATTTCATAGAGACAGAGAAAAAGCTGAAACCAAAAACCCTGTTGAGAAGCAGCAAAGAAGCCTGCAAGAGGGTCTGATCATCTGTAATTCCAGTCTGTGTTTGAAGCCTAGCCGCTTCTAGCCCTTGAAGTGCATGAAACACCCCTGCATCCTTATGATAAATTCTCCTTTTGGGTTAGCTAGCTCATGAATTTTTCTGTTAGTAGCAATTGGGAGAGTCTTAAGTAATTCAGGCAAGGTTCAAAGGGAATGGGGGCTGCCGTGCTTGGAAGGGGTCAGGAGAAAGCAGAGGGTGAGGGCACGAGACACCTAGCACACCTGTGGAGCATTCCCACACAGGGCTTGGGTATCCAGTGAGCAGCGCGAGGTCAGTGAGGAAGCTTCACAGGAGCCCAGACAGAGGACCTGGGGAGGACATTGGAGGCAATGATTTCTATTCGGAATTTTGCCCGGGGCTGGCCTGCTGAAGGCATAAACAAATAAAGGACCTGGTTGCAAAAAGCTTCAGGGCAGAAAACATTTAAGAAGCCTTGTTAAAGACAAATCATTTCAGGTCTACATTTTTGCAATTCATTCTCATTTCTCTTGTTATGTGTTTCCTGTATTCCATAGTCATTACTTGGGAGTTTGAATTTTTTATCGAGTGATTTCTAGTTCAGTAGTTCTCTTCTGTTTGTAAAGTCCAGGGATGCCCTCCGCTGCGTTGCTGGGTGGAAGGGCAGTCTCCTCGGGCCTGCCCCTTGACCTGTCGTGACCGGCTGCCCATCAGTAGATTGCTTGTCAGCATCTCATGCCATACCAGGAAAGTAAAATAATGATTCATTTCTTCCTCGAGTCAGAACTGTTGCTTCATGCCTGAGGGAAGCAGCAAGAAGGAAGGAAGGGAATTCACAGCCCTGTCTTCCTGAACCACTCCTGCTCCCTTTTTACAAGGCCAGGGGGAAAAAAAAGAAAGAAAAAGAAACTTACAGGCTGCTGTCGGTGCAGCTCGTTGAGTTCCAGGCGTCTCTCAGCAAAAATTGAACTTTCATCAGAAGCCAACTTACATGGCAATTATTTCAGGTCACTGGTGTTATCATTGTACTCGTCAGTGTAAACAGACTCATGGAAGTGACAGTAAGTCTAATGAAATATTGGTTTTGGAGCATTTAAATAGCAAAAAATCCAGTATTTCTTAAGGGCAACCTGGTGATTCATGCACTATAATTTCAAAAGCTTTCTAATTAAAAGAAGTTGTTGGCTTTGTTTACTTTTTCATCCTAATAAATGACTCAGAGATTCTACATCATAGCTGACATTCTGTATCATAATTGTCATGCTTTAAAAGGTCAGTGGTATAGTATTGAAAAAGAAAACTATTGACTTAAGTATGGAACTACAAATAAACTAGTAAATTGAACTACAGATTTAGAAATTCAATGAGATTTAATTAGTGAACCAATCAACCAGTATTTTCTCAGAGCCTCTTGTGAACTCAGCAGTATGGTACCTGCTGCCCTAGATAAAGAATGGATTGGATGTGATCCTTGCCCTAAAGCAGCTTAAAATTGAATTGGTCGAATTGGAAGGATACATTAAGTATAGTTGGCCCTCTGTATCTGTGGGTTCCACATCTGTGGATTCAATCAACTGTGGATCTAAAATAGTTAGAAAAAAAGAATAGCTGTGTCTGTACGGAACATGTCCAGACTTCTTTTTCTTGTCACTATTCCCCAACAATACAGTATAACAATTACGTATATAGCATTTACATTGCATTAGGTATTATGAGCAATCTTACATGTAGAGTATATAAGGGACTTGAGCATCCATGGATTTTGATATTTATGGGGGATCCTGGAACCAATCCCCCACAGACACTGAGGGACAACCGTACAGTACAGGTAAAGCCTCAGAGAAAAAATAGAGCCAAACTTTATGGTGAGATTTTCAAGCGCAATAAGAATTTAGAGATATCAATGTGGGCTGGGAAAAGAGAAAGATTCATGAAGGAGGTAGCCATTAAAGGAAAGGTTGGATGGAACAATTTAAGGAAAGAAGGTAGGAGACAGGGCAGATGTAATAACGTGAATAAAGTCCAAACATCTTTCTCATGTATGCCAAAGTTTGTATCCTTGGACAAAACACTAAGGTATCCTGAAATCTAAACCAACTATCTGTCATACTTAAAACTAGATGTCAACTTTTGGTATCACAAATATTTAGCAACCAGCATTGACCCTCACGTGGCATTGGGTTAGTTTCAACTTAGTAAATTGGTTGTAGAAAACAAAACGATGAATGCACTACGTAAACACAGACAGCCATATTTTTAAAGGCAGTTATGTGACCCATGTGGTGGTTAAATCTTTGTGTCCTCCTCAAATTCATGTGTTGAAATTCTAACCTCTAATGTGATGGTATCAGGAAGTGGAGCCTCTGGAAGGTGATTCAGTAATGATGGTGAAAACCAAATGAATGGGATTAGTTCCTTTATAAAAGAGACCCCAGAGAATTTTCTCATCCCTTCTGACATGTCAGGACACAGAGAGAAGGTGGTCATCAATGGACCTGGAAGAAGGTCATCAGCAGACACCAACTGTGGTCATCAATGGACCTGGAAGAAGGTCATCAGCAGACACCAACTGTGGACTTCCAACCTCCAGAACTGTGAGAAATAAATGTTTGTTGTTTAAGCCACTCAGTCTTTGGTAGTGTGTTAGGGTAGCCTGGACAGACTAAGACAACCCATAAATACAAGACTGAGCACCTGTGTGCTGAATGTGGCAAAGTACTTGGTATACAATGTTTATTCTTCACACTTGGATTTTGGTACTCTCATTAGATCCACTTACAAATAAAGATCCTGAGGTCCCGATAGGTGTCATACAGACACTGAGAGGTAGAAGAGTATGATGCAAATCCTGCCCACTGCCCACCTCCTAAGGATGGCTTATCGATTAATCAGCAGGAGTTTTTAAATGCTCATTTTCTGGGGTGACCTCAGTAATATGACACAATAGGAGGCCACTGACTATCTCTCTTCCCACAGATACACCAAGGAAACAACTCCACGTGAATCAATTCCTCCAAGAGAAAGCCAGAATGCAATTGAAAGATTCCTACACACTGGATGACTGAGAAAACATCCACATCAAAATGGCTAGGAAAATCAGAGATATACTCGTACACTAACCCCGCCCTGAACACAGCACCTTATAATCAGGAAGGAAACCCCAACTCCTGTCTTCTTCCTGAGGGGTGAGGGGCTTGTGCCACACAACAATGCCTAACTTTTCCACTCCTGCCACAGGGCTTGGCTTAAAGCACCATGCTTTAGGAATGGCAGGGACAGGCCATGAAAAAGTTCTCACAAGCACAAAGAACAAGGAGGGGTTTTGAACTGTGTGAGCACTCTTAGCAGCTGTAGCCCTCAGGATCAGCCTGTCTTCCAACTCACCATGGAAAAGGTTTGACTGAAAGCTTTTCCAGCCACTCCCTATGGTCCTGACCGGAACAAGCCAATATCTGGAAGTCTACATATTAAATAAAGAATAAGTCTCCTGAAGCCAAAATAGGAGGGACAATCCTCCCCACACCTTATTCCTTGGCTTTATCTCTCACAGTTCTAGAGACTGGAAGTCTGAGATTGGAGTGCCAGTACTGTCAGGCTCTATGAGGGCCACCTTCTGAGCTGCAGACTGCTGACTTCTCCTTGTGTCCTGTGATGGTTAATTTTATGTGTCAACTTGACTGGGTTAATTGACACTAAGATAGTTGATAAAACATTATATCTGAGTGTGTCTGTGAGGATGTTTGTAGAAGAAATTAGCATTTGACTGAGAGTAAAGAACCAATGTGGGTAGGCATCATCTGATCCACTGAGGGCCCAGATAGAACAAACCAGGAGTAGGAGGGCAAATTCATTCTCTTCTGAAGCTGGGACATCTATCTTCTTCTGCCTTTAGACATAAGAGCTCCTGGTTCTTGGGGCTTTGGATTCCAATACTTACACCAGTAACTCTCCACCCCCCATTCTCAGGCCTTTGATCTTGAACTGGGAATGATACCATTGGCTTCCCTGGTTTTCAGGCTTTCAAGCTAAGACTGAATTATACTACCAGCTTTTCTGGGTCTCCAGCTAGCAGGTGGCAAATGGTGGAACTTCTTGGCCTCCATACTCATATGAGCCAATTCCCATAGTACGTCTTCTCATATATCTATAAATAGTAGAGCCTTGAGCAAACATAGGTTTGAACCATGTGAGTCCACTCATATGTAGATTTTTTAAGATAAAAGTTACACCAAGTGTGCCTGTCTCTCCTGCCTCCCCGTCCACTTCCTTCACTTCTTCTGCTCCTGCCACTCCTAAGACAGAAAGACCAACCCCTCCTCTTCCTCTACCTACTCAATGTGAAGATGATGAGGATGAAGACCTTTAAATAATCCACTTTCACTTGATGAACAGTAAATATATTTTCTCTTCCTTACAATTTTCTTAGTAACATTTTCTTTTTTCCAGCTTACTTTAATACAGCATATAACGTACAAACTATGTGTTAATTTTGTTATTGTTAAGACTTATGGTCAATAGTAGGCTATTAGTAGTTAAGTTTTGCAGGAGTCAAAAGTTACATGTGGATTTTCCACTGCACAGGCAGTGGGTACCCAAATTCCTGTGGTATTCAAGGGTCAACTGTGTATATCCCATTAGTTCTGTTTCTCTGGAGAGTCTTGTCTAATATATAGCCTCACATGATGGAAAGAAAGCTAGTTATCTCTCAGGCCTCTTTTTGTAAGGGCATTAATCCAATTCCTGAGGAATTATGACCTAATTGTCTCCCTCATGAACTAATTACTTCCCAAATGCTCACCTCCAAATGTCATTATATTGGAATTAGGGTTTCAACATATGAATTTTAAGGGAAACAAACATTCAGTTCATTACATTTGATAAGAGTTGGTAGCAAGATCCTTTGTCTCTATAATTGTAATCCGAGTGAAAAAATTGTAATATGAATGGTAAAAATAAGAATGTAAGAGAACCACAAAATTGCAATGTAGAAAACATCTGCTGTTCTTGCCTAATCATCATCTATTCCTACATCTTTTTCTGCTAAAACCACCAGTCTCTCCTCTTGGGAACCACCTTCACCTGAGCCTCAGTCCAGTAGGTTCTGGGCTGCACAGTAGTGTGCATGTGACCTGACCGGGCCAATCAGAGTTCTCCTTCCTTCAGACCACAGAAGTTATTTCAGCATGTAGCACCATTGCGCAGGGAGGATGGAGCAGAGGGCTAAAGGGAAACTAAATCTAACTCTAGTTACCACAGCGAGACCAAATTTTGAATGTTTTTTGTAACTACTGAGAAAGGGAAGCTGGTTTTTATTTGCTGGGTTACTGCTGATTGACTGAAAGGAAAAATCTGCCTGAAAGTGAAGTCAATGCAGAGATATAAAGAGAAGTGAAGTTCTTTGAGCCAAGATCAGGTTGGGCCCTGTACTTTTCAGTAACAGTAGCAATTCTCCACTCCTCGCTTCTAGTTTTGTTTATTTGCTCATCCTTGTTTGAGCTAAGTTTTTGTTATATATACATCAATATCAATTGTTAAGGCAGAAGATGATACTAGGCACTAAGATTAGCACCAAGGTGTAAGAGATGATTTCTTTATCTAAAAGGCCATGTAATTGCTATGATACTCATTTATATTGAGTCAAACATGAGTATAATTTTACATTGAAATATATCCCAAACCACATTCTTAAGCATAGAGTGGGTATGCTTTCTGAGTTTCCTGGACCTTTAAATTCCAACAAACTCTAGCTTTATTCCAAATTAAATGTCTCTATCTGGAAACTTGATTTTGGGGTTCCCCTTCTAGCTGTAAAATTCTACGAATCTGTAATGTTAGTTTATCCTGTATGGCATCTCTTCTTAGTTATTTTAAAAATAATTTTAATTGGCTCTCTTGATTTTTATTGATATATTCTGCATATTGGAGACAAATTTATCTTTTTATTTGATTAAATTGTAGATAGAGCTGAAAGGCTATTTTACAAAGTTTATCATTTCCCTTTAAGAATTTCTACATACTTGGTTTCTTTAAAGGGTACAACAGTGCTATTAATCCTCCAAAAAATTAGTTTCATATTACCCCAGGTACTGATTTTGAAGAAAATTACTACACCAAGAACTTGATAATATTTTTATATGTGGTAATCTTAGTTACTGAAATTATTACAGGCTAGTAGATTTTTTAGAACAATGGGCTCAAATGATCCAATGACAGTCAATTATACTTAAGGAATTGCCTTGGGTGAGCAAACACTTAACACATTTCTGCAAGTTGTCAAACCTCCTGTGCATGTATATTTAAGAAGACAAAATACTGCACTACAGTATTTGACCTATTGGTTAATAAAAACAGAAAAAAATGTCTATCAGCATAAATAGGAGAACCTTAGGTAAATACAGTGCAAGAAAAGTGCTGAAATAAAATGGAAAACTTTTCCATTGCAGAAACATCAAGATTCCTGTTGATTTTCATTTCTTACAGCTGTCAAATAAACCTTTCTGTCTCAATACCATTGGTCCTACTTTTGTTCTGGCCACCAGCATCTCTCTAGGGTTTGCTTTAACAGCCTCTGAATGGATCCCACCACTCCAAGTGAATCTCACATTGTCACTGATCTTCCCCAGTGCAAAGCTAATCATATCACCAAGCAGCTTCAGGGAGAGTTTAAACTCGTTTGCATGAGATGCAAGGTACTTAATAATCTCTTGGCCATTAAGCCCTCCAACATCATTATTTGCCACTCTCTGCATTATGTTCTAGACACCAACTATACCAAAGTAATTATGAAGTTATCTGACTAGACTTGGAATCTTTGCACATGCTCCTCCCTCTTCTTATAAAGCCTGTCCAACTCCCTTCATCTGTGCAACCTCAATTCATTCTTCATGACCCAGCTTGGAGGTGTGTTTGTCCTTTCCTGGCCAATTCCCACCTACCCTGCTGTGCCCAGACCAGGCAACTTGCCTCTCTTAAGTGTCCAATAGCTCTTTACTGATCCCCATATAACATCTATCATGCTCTCTCACATGAGCATATGACTCTGTATGATGTGAGTTATTGTAGAAGCTCAATAATCATTAGCTGAATTTATGAATAAATGAATAATTTTATCTTAGCAAGTTTTTAAGAGAACAGATGAATGTGGAATCTATTATATTGACTCTCTCAATAAGGTAGTATATAATGTGAGACAAAGTCAAGAACAAATTCTAGTATTAACGATATACCCTCAGAAACATTTGCCATTTAGAGTTCAGGAAAAGTATACTGTGTGGATGAAAGTAGAGCTAGTGACACTTCAGACACTTCTGTTATTTCAGAGTAGCTGTTTTCAACAGAGCTTAGAATAAGAACATAACGGCAAAGGGGAAATCATATTTTTTTTCTGACATTCTTAAATGTTATGTGGCGTTTTTGTCAGAGAAAGCACAAAGGAATAGTAATTCAAGTTACAAAAAAAAAATCAACTAAAAAGTCATTGTGGCTTCTCCTTATTCTACAGGCACTGTATTGACTGTGCATCCAGTGATTTTGTAAATACAAGACATTGTATTGATTTGCTTGTTTGCTCTAATTACATTAAAGTGTAGGTTATATAATAGATAGCTCTGGGTTGAGTACTTATTTCCAGTTTTCTAAAGGATGGTATAGTATGGTGTTTGTTTCCAGGTTTCTAGGTTACATGGTAGTTACGTACTGTGGTACTTAAGACACAAAGTACACAAAACTGATTCCTACGACAGCTTACATTAATAAGGAAAAAAGCCATTCAAACCAGGAGGCTGGTTCTGGAGATACATCAGCTATTGTATTGGAAATTTATTATTACATATTATCATATAAAGTCATCACATGCACTACCACTCCCATTGCCGTGACAGTCACAGTCATACAAGAAAATAGTACAAGCCCCGACATTTCTTTGGCTCATGTATAATGGTACTCAATAAAAACTCAGTAGTTGAGAGAGTTATAATTTCTGATCATTTTTAGTTGCAGCTTCCTCCTGATTCCCTGGGCTCAAAAATCATGGATTCGTTTTTTAAGTGTTCTCTTTTCTCTGACTCCACCAGAGATAACCCATTAATAGCATCTAGTATCTTTTAGGGGGGACTGTCTCTGAGATACATCTCTTTTTATTTCTTTTGGGCCCTCCTATACGCGAACAGCAATTATCACGCAGAAGGCCTGGAGGCATTCACCATTTCCTCTTTGCAGAAAGAAATAACCTCATGTGGTCTTCAGTTTACCCAGTACATTTTTCTAACCTGTAAGATATATTTAACCCCTGTAATTTTTATGCTCAAGGCTTTTCAAGGGCTTCTTCCTTCCTACCATATACTGAAACTCCTTATCTAACCACTGTGCAGCCTGCTGCTATTCTCTCCATTGCCAGTGCTGCTAAACACACTAGCCTTATGGATTTTTAATCTTTCTCAGAACCACTGCTGTATCCCAGCTTCTCTTGTTGATTTCATTCACATTGCTGACCATTTCCTGCTTTTGCACCTTTATACATATGACCATTTCTTCTATCCAAAAGTTACCCAATACGAATTCTACTTCATTTGCATCACCTTCCTCAAAATTTAAATTTTGAATTTTGGTAAGCCTGATCCATCTTGTCATCAATCTTTCTTTTTAAGTACTGTATTTCCGTATGTTCTGAGTACCCTGGAATTTATTTTGTGCTATGTTTATGTGCACTTGCCAATGTGGAGCTCGGTAAATTTTCTTAAGCTATTTCCTGTTTGATTATTTTATTTTCTCAATAAACCTTTTTTGAAAGACTCCTCAGATTTGGAATCACAGATTCTAGGTTCTTAGCATCTTTTATCCTCATACCACCTCCAATGATGTTGTGTTTTTCTAAAGCCCTCACTCTTAACCCTGTCTTTTCTGTATATGTAACTTAATGTTAACTGCTAGTAATATATTATTATGACAAGGAATAACACCCTAATCCATGTTTAAAAAATGGGATAATATAAAGAAGAATGTCCTGGGCTATATAACCTCTTTCCATCATTGTTTCTGCCCCTCACCAAATTATTATGACTCACATGAAGTTATTGGAAACATTAAGTTAAAAGTTGTAAAAAAGGAGTATATTTCACTTTCTGGCTGGACTCCAGTTTTGTTTTGTTTACTATGTTATATGAGAAAAGCAAGCACTGTGCTCAAAATTTTTCTACCATTAATAATAAATAAGAATTTTATCAGAAAATGCGTCATTTGAGATTTTTTCTTTTACATCACCTAAGAGGAAAAAAAGGTTAAACTCCCACTGCCTATATGACATAAATAGACAGTTCTAATTAATGAAAAAATCGATTCTAAGTCCAGAAAGAGACACACATGCAGTGTACAGATCCTGTTCGTCCCCCTTCATTTATTCCTTTCACGTTTTCCTTCCTTTGTTTCCCTAAGCTATTGTTTCCGTTTCTGTCGATGGTTCCCTGAGGTACAAAAGATATTCACAGGGCTGAAAAGAAGCTCAGGCTTTTTCCTCAAAAACCAATTGTATCTCTCTTTTTTTTTTTATTTTTTTATTTCAGGGTATTATGAGGGTACAAACATTAAGGTTACACTTTATGTCTTTGCCTTACTCAAGCAAGGGTTAGAGGCATGCCCTTCCCACCTACAATGCTCCCCATGTCCTTTAGTTGTAGGTTTATCCCCCCACCCCCTAATCCCTGGAGAATATTACTGCCATGTGAGCACCCTAGTGTTCATCAGTTAGTACCAATTTGACGGTGAGTACAAGTGGAGCCCATTCTTCCGATCCTGTGGTGTCTCACTTTGGATAATGGGCGTAAGTTTAATCCAGGAAAGTATAAGAGGTTCTAGATCACTGTCATTTCTTATGATTGAGTAATATTCCATTGTATACAT
>CAUYSK010107412.1:0-13085 GCA_963575035.1 Avahi laniger | reverse complement strand
CTTTTTCAATTTGTCTATTTGGCTTTGTTAATTTATTCATCTTTTATGTATAATATTAATAACTTTCAAAGCTATTGACTAATTTTGGTACAATTCTAAAACATCAAGAAATATCTGAAGACTACTTTTTAGTCTAGTCTGCCTGTCTGAAAATGTGATGGCAGTGCTTAAATTCAGTTAATTTACACGTATTTATTGGGAATCTGTTATATGCTAAATTTTAACACAGTGTAGGATGGAGGGAAGTTGGCACAGGGAGCTGGTACAAAATACGTTGAAATATATTCTTTACCCTTAGGGATGTCAGGCTACCTGAGAAGCAAAGAGAGCACAGATGAATCAATTAAGAAACAATTAAGTGCCAAATTGTGAGCTGCTAACTATGAATGCAATAAGAAGGGAGAGATGATTATGAACTGTAGTCACTAGAGAATAGTGTACAAAAGAGGTGGGGGTGAGTTACATTGTGCAGACAGAATGGGATTTGTACAGGCAGAAAAGAAGAGAGAAGAGAAGAAATTAGGAAAGGCACAGAATTTCCTTGTCCTTTTATTACTCGGTCATTCAACGACTTTTACAGAAAGCCTACAATAAGCTAGTCACTATGCTTAGCAGTGAGAGTGAACGACAAAGAAAAAAGGACAAAAATCCTGTCCTCAAGGAGCTTGTAGTCTGGCAATGAAGTTAAATGTGCTATAAATAACTACAGTAGAATACAGATGTGATGTGGGTCATAAGAGAGGTTCCAGTGATTGAAGCCAAGAGTCATCGTTGAGCAAAATGCCACTGATTTAAGCAGGTGTCCTGTGGTCATATTACCTTAACTTGGATATTGGTTCTGTAGGATCAGAACCTTCACTTTGACAAGGATGATCAGGTCTGGGAAGCTCGTCATACTAACTTGACTTAACATGAACTAATTATATGTCAAAATTTAATTTATTACTTTCGATTGAAAAGACACAGTGATAATGAACAAGAACATCAGAGTTAGCCAATTAGTGTTCTCAGGTGGCTGGCTTGGCAGGAAGGGAGTTAAAAAAGCAGCATCGTCGTGTTACCTTAAGGGTTACCCGAAGATAGCAAGATTCCTTGGCTCACCTGTGACTGGAGGTGGGGTTGTCTTCTAGTCAGGTGCACGTTATTGATATATTAGGCCCCTTACAAAAGCCCATCAGTCCTACCTTGCTTCAATTGATTAAGTGCTATTCCACTCTCCTCAACCTGCTGCAACATAGCACAGGTACTATGATGGGGGCAAAAGCCAAGACACATAAGACACAATCCTTGCGCTCAGAGGCCAAATCAACGCAATGAAAATTTCCGGTCACTTATGCTATCTTTAATGCTAGACACTCTTTGTGTGGCATTTGTAGGTACTGCCAGGGAATTTATAGGTAATTGCCAGGGAATACAATCTAGAGCTCTTTGCTGCTCACTGCCTACCAAAAGTTTTGTTGTGCAAAGCAGTATTTCTAGAGGACTGATGAAGGAATGAAGGCCATCCACTCTCTCAGGACTCTGAAACTTACCTCTACATTAAGAAATAAGAGTCTTAAGCTAGGTTCTACCTAAATGGTGAAGCAGAGCGCTAGCCGCCTTTCAATATTCATTCTTCTTCCCCAGGAGGAATTCGAAATTTGCTCGTATGTGTGTTTGACTTTCTCTTTGGGTACAAGGCAGCTACAGACAATACATAAATGAATGAGCATAGCTGTGTTCCAATAAAACTTTATTTATAAAAATAGGCAGCAGGCCAAATGTGCCAATCCCTATTCTATAGTAATAGCATCCCTGGCTTTAGCTGGGCACAACAAAATCCTGAATAAAGAGGCTGGGAAGCCCTATAAAGAGGCCAAACTCCTGAAGGTGGAAAGGTCCTGCTAAAACGTGAGCAAGCAGCAAACTGACAGAATGAGCCTGTCTTGCACACCCATTTTGCCCTACGTGCAGAGTGAATGATTGGCAAACAGGCCAATCCCAGCCCTTTTCCCTCCCCCTTCTCTGTGTTAAAGATTTGAGAGCAGCTGAACACATCTACGTCTTATCATTTCATCCCCAAAAGTATTCTGAAAAGGGAATAATAAAGATTACATCTTAGAATCATCACAATTTAGTGTGCACAACAAAGGCAGGTTTTACTTTTTCTTTCTTTTTTTTCTTGTTTGTTTTACTCTTGCAAAAGGTTATTAGGAAATGTGGCCCACTAGATAATCAAACAAGTAAATATGTCACTCAAGTGAAAAGAATGACTCCCCATGTTATTATTGTCATTCTTTAAGAAAATGGAAACAGATACAAGATCAATGCTGTCTTCTGAGATAAAGATAGCATTTTCAGTATTTTAAACATGTCAGGAATAATTTCTCTGTTCATTCCATTTGAAGGTAAATTTGGGGGATGTCAAGTTTCCACTTGACTGCATAGGATAATGACTTCTCGGAGAGAGGCAGAATCTATGGTAACAGAATCAAGGATTTCAGAATTTAGGAGGAGAATTTAAAGATTACGTATCACATGCCACATCTGAGGAAAGTGAGGCTTACTTAGACAGCTGGACTGTGTATGACCTAATATTCTCATCATACGATAGTCTTACCTGCCTTCAAAACCTTGGAGCAGGCTTAAACTTTTTTTAAAATTATCAGATAAAGAGGAAGGTCTGAATGGTTATAAGAGCCAAACCAATATACCCTGAGCTTCACGTGTTTGATTCATCCTCAGCAACTTTTACAGGGTACTTCCTCAGGAAGGATTCGGCCCTCAATCAGGGGGATCTGCTAACCTACTTCTGTGCCTTTTTTTTTTTTTCCACGTTGAGTTGCTGTTTTACCTTTTGCATTTTAAATTCAACATGGTATATAATATTGGTGCAGGGTCATTATCAGATTCAATTAAAAATTTAAGCATGAGTTTAGAAGGAAACTCTAATACTGACTTATGCCAAAGAGCCAACTGATTCATGCACTTCGGCCTTATGGGTTCTGGATCATGTGGAAATCTCAAGATGATGTCTGATCTACCAAACTCTCTGGAGAAGAAACTTTCTGGAGAGAAATCAGAAATTATTTGGTCCCTTAAGATGAACACAGAGCAGACTTTAGCCAAAGATTGCAGTGTGAGGACTTTTCTCACTACGTGCTAACATGATTGAGATTTGTGTTCTCTGGCTAATGTCAGGGAGCTTTTGGTACTGTACACAATGAACTCATTTGACCTGATGTCTCAGTATATTAAAGCAGGCGGTGAACCCTAGGGGGAAAAAAGTAAACCTACAGCCATCTGTTTATTGTGCTCTTTATCTAAACATATTCAGAGCCCCCAGGCTTTTTATTGATAAAGGAGAAATTAATAAAGGAATCTACAAATTCTCCAGGATCTTAGAGTGCTTTTTATTCTTTCATTAAATAGAGTTGGAAGAATTCACCAAAGTAAAGCCAACTGCAAACTTATTCCAAACTGCTTATCCATTATCTGGTATTTCCCATCTCCCTGTTTCTACCATCACTGCCTGTCCTTTGAGTCATCTGATGGCTTATTATGATAGTAAAGGTGGCTAATCAAAGTAGAAAAAGGGAAGCTCAAATCACTGTATTGTATCCTCCGTATTGGTTCCAGTAAAAAGTGATTTGGTGGAGTGTGTTTGTGTAGGGGGGTGATGTGGTGGATAAAGACTGTAGGTTAAAATAAAGAAATAACATTTCTGAATTACACGTGACTTAGAACATCTTCCGTGTTAGCATGAATAACTGATGCTTAGCTAAACATGGCTAAGTTTTCTTGATGATAATAAAAAAACCTGCTGGGTTTGTTTTCTAATAAATTCTATGTAATTTTCTCTCCTGACCTTATAAATGTGAAACTACCTATAGAAAACATTGATAAAAATTAATGATTTGTACCTGACTTATAAGATACCTAATCATAGATATTTACCTATCAATTCATCTATCATCTATATACCTATTTAATAACTATCAGCCATCTATCTGTCTTTCATTCATCCATCCATCCATCCTCTGTGAGGCTGTATTTCACAGTGGTTAAAAGCTTAGGCTATGTAATAAACAAATTTGAATTCAACTCCTACTTTTATCACTTTCTATTGTGTGACCTTGAACAAATTGCTCAATCTGAGACCTAGTTTCCTCTTCTGTTAGATGAAAATACTAAGAAATAACTACTACTGTCGGTGGCTTTGAGGATTAAATGAAATAACGCATGTAAATAACAAAGCACAGAATTTAACTTATACTAAAACTTCAGCAAATAGCAGCTATTATTGTTTTTCATAATAGAGATTTTGGATGCCAGGCTTTCCACAAAAGCAGGAAAAAAGATTTGAATGCCTTCAGCTCTGAAACTTCATAGTTTGTCTATGAGATGATATCAAAGAGAGATAGTGCCTACACCATGGTCACTAAAACAGTAGAAATTATCCACCTATTATTTTATTTAAAAAATCACTTGTGAAGGTCAAACATGAGCAGTCACTAAGGGTGGAGGAGGGAGACACTTTGGTAAACGTGATAACAGACATGACAGAGATATGTACAAAGTGTTAGGATAGATGACATAGTGACTTACTGCCATTGGTGTTGGGCAAGGTTTTCAGAGAGGGTGACTCCTGAGTTGGGTCTTAAAGGATGAATAGGATATCATCAGATAGAAAAGAAGAAGAAATTCGTGCTTGACTTCTGCTCTCAGTATGCTTGGTAAGTGGCTTGCACGGAATCTCGCAGCCAGTGGGGTTCTGGAAAACAGCGACTATGCCGCAACCTTTAAGCAGATGTGTGTGGCAGGCCCCGATTCTCACACTCTAGAGGTTAGATATGTATCTCCTAAGTTTAAATTGAAGACCTGTCAGCAGAGATGGCATTCAGAGAAGTTGGTTCTAAGTTCAGAAAGATTTTTTTGGTAAGGTAGTGATACATGAATAAGAAATCAGGTTCAGAATATTAATGATGTATGTTTTATTTTAAAGACAGAAACAACAACATGGAAACCCCATATGAAGAAAAGGAGGTGAGACAAAACACTGAAGATACTCCAGAGGAAGGTACACAAAAAAAGTCACAAAGGAAAAGGAGTTAACAGCTATTTCAACAACAAAGAAAGGAATTATTTTGAGTTATTCCATGAAAACGGGCTCAAAACTGGGAATTAGTGATGTTCAATGCATGGAACCTACATCTTTGCCAGTGCTACCTCTGCAGTTGATGGAACATCTGCTATGACTAAACTGGAGAAATCGCTGAAACACAGCAGAAAATGAATGACTCTAAGATGCCACAGGTCCTATCTCTAAGTTGAGAGGGTTTACATGGCATGAAAAAGTGCCCGGTACTAAGATCAGGAAGAATATGGTGACTCTCATACTGAGGCCTCCTGGCACAGTGGGATTGAGGCAAACCAGCCAGGCTGCGTGGGCACCGATCTATAGAGTGGTAAAACATGCCTGGAAGAGACCAGAAACATGGGGCACTTAACTTGGGTTTCGACATACAGCCCATTCCATAACTGGCAGGACTAAGCTGGTTCTATTTCCTTTGAAGTAAACAGAGTATTCTAGAGAAAAAGAAGGAAACAAACAAACCTCCCTAGGTTTCATTTAGTGACAGTGACCAAATGTCTCTGCTTGTCCTAGAGATTCCCAGTTTAAGCCTGCTACTTCAGTGAAATTATCATTAGCAACCCCTTCCTTCTCAATGTGTCCTGGTTTGAATGATAAATTATATGGTTACCATCTATTTAGTCCATGCAATGAATTGCTGACTTTAAACAAAAGATTAAAACATATACCTTTCCAATAGGAAACCAAATAGCACCAGTAAAAAAAAAATCTACTGAAGAATGCCAATGTAGACCGATTAACTAAAGTAGCAAATCATTCTTTTACAAATCCTAATGGAATTATTAAACCAGGCAATAATTATTAGTTGTAATTAAATGCATTAGGTGAAGAAATGATGGGGAACTGGATATCACTCAGTGCCAAAGTAACATGGCAAGAAGAAAATGTAACTTTACAAGGGAGGGGGCCGCTACCCTAATATTGTTGTATATCTTAACTTCAACAGCTATGGGTAAGCCAGTACGTAACATCACTTATAATGCATTTTACTCACAACGTTTAACTTGAATCTAAAAAAGACTTTAAATGTAACTTCCAGTTTACAGTAAATCCATGAGATAAGGGAACAAGCTAAATCATACTATGAGAAGCAATCAGGCAAATCTAGGCCAATCCCTTGAAGATGCCAGTGAAATGCAAAATGGGTCTCTACTAGATTAGAAGAGCCTTAAGGGACATAATAACCAGGTGCAATGTGTAGTCCTAGAATTAACCACCTCTAAAGGACATTTTGGAAGAATTCGGGAAATCTGAATATGATGTCAAAGTGTGCAAAGACATGTTATAATTCACTTTATTACTTCAGCATAAAATATGGTTTAAAAAGAATGAGGTGTATGTACATATACATATACCCACATATTTATAATTTAGAAAATCAATTTCTCCTCATCCCCGCTAGGGGAAAGTAGAACTACTTAAGGAAAAATTATCTGAAGGGGTTTGGATCAGCCTGCGCCACTGCCCCCACATTTTGGTCTGGCTCTATCACAAGGGACGTGCCCACAGAGCAGGCATGTTTCTAGGGCAGACTCAGCCTGTACTGACAGAATGCTAAGACAACCGTTTCCCCAGGATCACAGCACTGACCTGGGTCTGGAGAAACTATCTAGGATAGAAAGCAAGTAGATATGGCAGCAACCAGTTCCCATGCTAATGGGAACATGGCTAGAAATCCACAGATCTAGACTGAGGGGAATGTCATCGAAGATGTGATGAAGCTCTGTCTCAACAACGCATCCACAGTAGCCAATACAGGTGTCCTTGGTGCAAAGAGGAATCTTTCTGAGGCTCTGTCCCAGGAGTAGGAGACAAACCCTAAGGGGAGACCTAACCTTGGCAAGCACATAGTTACTATGATACTGGTGCTCTGACTGCCCAGTAGCAGGTCTCTCTGCAGGGAGAAGAGTTAGAGGTGACAGGTAGAGAATAGAACAAATAGGGAAGGGATGAGATAAGAGTTAAAATAAAAGTGAAACCATAGGGGTTAGAAGGAAAATAATGAGAGGCGAATAATTTATTAGTGAAATGTAACCTTATAATGAAGGATCAGTTGGCAAAGGCCAGGGCAAGGCATCACGGTAGCAAAGTGAGAAGTAGAAAGGAGCTAAAAAAGAGCCAAAGAGAATCCAAGATGACGGTGGACGGGTAACAAGCAGACAGGAGAAGACATAGTGAGCGGGAACAGGCGACGATCGTTAAGACACAGCAGCAACATGGGGAGATAGGGGACATTTGAAATGGCAAAGGAAACAGAAGGACAGAGGGCGCAGAGAGTAAAAGAAAGACAGCTGGTCAGAGGTTGAGGGGGCAGCATTTGGAACAGACAAGAGCTGAATGCATCTTTTCCATCTTTGTACTCAGTGAAACTTAGTGCGAGCCCAGGAGAAAGGAACAAAGGGAGGAAGGAGTGAGGGAGGAGAATGGGCGGAAGCAGTGAAGGAAGGCGGGCAGGACAGCCTGGAGAGCGAAGTGAAGGTGCAGAAGAAGGAAGAAGAAAAGAAGGCATGCGGAAAGCACACATTTTGGAGCCACACAGGGGGTTAAAGTTAGTTAAAATGTGATGGACTTGGTGCTCATGAGCATTCTATGTCACACTTCAGAATTGTGAAATTCAAATTTACCATAAGAATTCAAGAAATATTTTGACCAGGCAACATTTCTGTGGCTGATGTGAGTTATGTCTTACACAGATGCCTAGAAGCAGCGTAAAAGCATGGTAACGTTATTGAAAAAACAGTCGCATAGCTCTTGGATCTTCCACGCACTGCTGAGTGATGCCAATGAGCCTGTCAGGCTCCTTATTTTCCCCAAGGGCCTGCTCTCATCCAGTGGGTCACTTTATCCTATGAACTGGCCTAAGGCTGCTGAATTCTTTCTACCCATTCTTCTGTTGCTCAGAACCAAAACAAGAGGCAAATGCTGGATTGAGATAATTAACGTAGACAGAAATCTGGCTAAATACTACAAAAACAACCCCTGTTATTCAGGCTCCTGATTATCTAGATTGCTGACTACATTGATTACATTAGTCCAGTGATTGCCAAATCTTTTCTTTACTTTCTGTTGGGTGGGATTTAATCTAGAGAATTAACAGATCTCCCTAGGATGCAAATCTTTCCCAGGACGCATGAGTTTGACTGACAGCTCACGAAATTATTCCGGAACGCATGCAAGATTAGACTCACATGCAATTTTCATGCAAAGGAAAACCTATCCATCAACATAATAGTGGCTCTCAGAAAGCAGTCAAGGTTCTGGGTCTGAAAACCATAAAGTAGGAGGTCTGATGTTTTAGGAAGCCATAATCAAACATTTTTGTTTGCAGTTTCTAATATGTGTAGGTGTTTTCTAGTACGTGAATAAGATCAGAATTTGTACCAAAAATTATTATTACAAGATTTCAAATCACAATGGTGCATGTGTTTGAGAATCATTGTTTTGCAATTTGGGGGAGGAGACAGGTTGGTAAAATCAGATTCCCAGAGTCTTCAGTTTGTTTTTCAAACAGAAAACAGTAGAAGAGATAGTCTCCCTGATTCATGATACAAGTCCCTTATAATCTATCTAGATTTATGAGGTTGGCACAAGTGTAATATCTGTATTTCCTAACTTTGAAGTTTGAATCGGATACTATATACACAGCACAGACTGCAGAGAGTTATGGTAACTGCAGAGTCCCTCCATAGGAAAGCAAAGGGAAAGATCAAAGGGTCTCCTGGATGATACTCACTATTTGGTAGAGTCAGATAACTGGTATTCTCGTCGTCTATCATAGCATTCCTGGATTCCAGGATCATTCCACAAACTCTTTATTGCATCTACGTATGGATTCTCAAAAGCAGACACCTTCTCCACATCAACTTCTCGAACTAATTGTGCATGAGCCTGTTTAAATTAAAAACAAAAAAAAACAAAACAGCAGCAGTTTTAATACCCTTTCCTTTACTTTCCAAATTGTCTTTGGTTTGCACATTACATTGCACACAATTCAGGTGACATCTTCCTTCATATAATGGTTTCCAAACTGGTTTATAACAAAGTAATGATTCATATTTTTTGTTTTTCTTAGAGAGAACAGTCCCAAATCTTTTCTTCAAGAGCAAACCTTGAGGCTACTTAAAGTTGATTAGAGGATGGCAGCAAGGTCAGCTCTCCCATCGGAACAATGAGAGTGCCATGCTGCATACACCACTGTTTTTAGGTAATTATTATATCCTAAAACAATATTATTAAAGGAAAAAAAGCAGAATAATTATCTCCTGCATGTTTGTAGTTTATCACAAATCAAACACATAGTATATCTAGCCCATGGGTATTGTATGTCTCAGCAGAAACTAAATCAGAATCCTCAATTAATCAGGATTAGTTTCTATAGTTTACTTTTAGGATAAAGTATAAAACCACCAGAAGAACATTTAATATTATTAATTTAATTTGGACAACAATAACAAGTATCCGTCTACTCCCACATAAATTCCCAAATTCCAAAATATTTATTTTATATCTGCCTTTTCTACATTATCAGATTGAGGACCCTATTCAATTTTTAAGCAATGAAAAAGACCTTTGTTATCTCCATTATACTACATTTAGCAGGAAAGAGATAAAGAGATTTAAAAATTTTTTCAATAAGACCAAAATAAAAATGTTTTACAGTCAACCCTCAAATTAGCCAGAATACACCCCTGACTAACAATCCCAGTCAAACTAGGTTTCATGGAATGTTATACACAAATTACACATACATATAAATATGTAAATAAACATAAATAAGTAATTACTTTAGAAATTGGAGGCAGATGGCTGACAATTATTGTAACAGTCCTAATTTTGTACAGAAATACAAACTTTTTAACAAGGTTAGTGAATGGCTACCATGATGACATTATGGCCAAATTATTCATTTCATAGAGTATTAAGCAGATAGAATTTTAATAAATTTAATCCATGCCAGACCCTGTCTGGTTCTCATTCTTTACCTCCCTTCTCTTCCCATGAGTGGGAAGGGCCCCATGTCAATAGACTAATCTTGACCTAAGATTTTAAGAGGCTTAACACACAGAAACTGAAGAAATCACCTTTCTTATTAGTTCTGCTCTGACAGTAACAATCAGCTCTAGTGTCTGAGAAGCCCTACCTCTACTCGGTATCCTGACCTTGGAAGTGGATCCCCCAGTTGCCTTCTGTACTGAGTCCCTGCCTAGACAACGTGCCCTGCTATATCCTACCAGTGATCTTACCCACCCAGAGTCCTGCTCCTGAACCCCACTCCAGCTAGGGCCCACTTCAATCGTCATTCCCTCCGATACTCACTCTCTGAAAACAGAACATCACTGGCTCTTCAAAGAATCCCCAGTGCTAGGCTCTGCTGTTCAGCAGCACTTGTTACTCCATGTTGAACCTCCTGGATTCCCAGGGACTGTACTGGACCCATCTGCTCTGCCCCTGAACTGGACCTCCTCCAAGCAGACTGGGCTTTGTCCACTCCACCCAATCTCAGCGGTGTGTCTCATGTCCAGCTTCAACCCCTCCCTTTTGGCCCTTGCTCACTGAATATGAACATGTTCTTTTGTCGTGTCCAGAGATATGATAATGATCATCCTTGACATGATCCTAAATTCAATTCCCCATGGCCATATTGCTGTAATTCTCAATTCAATTCCCCATGGTCACATCTCTATTACAAGGTTTTCTTGAGGATGCTGTGAATCTCCGGTGGGGGTGGGGGCAACGTAAGTGGAGATACATGCAGGGTGGTTTCCTGCTGGATTTAGTCTAAAGTCATGGTTTTGCATCTGACTCTGCTTCTTGCAACCCCAGGTAAGCTGTTTAGTCTTTCCAAGCGTTATTTCTGGTGGGGAACAATGCTGCTCCCTACCACCCTCGGCCACATGTGACTTTGTGCAAATCAGTTACAATACGGTTTTGTCAGTTGTTCTCAAGAGGTGGTCCACAAACCAGCAGCATCAGTGACACCTGGGAATTTGTTAAAACTGCAAATGCACTGTCCCCACGTCAGACCTGCTGGATCACCATGTGGATGATTCCAATGTGCGTGAAAGTTTGAGAACCACTGCAAACTATAAAGCACCACACAGATACAAGCTGTGATCATAATTAATAGCCCACCTGGCCACAAAATTACCACTGGAGACTAAAGAGAAGAGGCCCATAGAGGCAACAGTCACTTGTAAGCAGGGACCTTAACACATGTTCGTAAGGGCCAGGAAGCCACAGACCTGAGTACAACAGGCTAGATACAGGCCAGAGGGAGTAATGGAGACTGTGGCACACTGAGAGATACATGCCCTAATTAAAGAGGGCAGCTGCTGTTTAGCTCCAAACAATTATTGACATTGGGAATGTAGGCTCATTGTGATCAAATTCTCCAATTTTTTCAAGGGAAGTAAAAAAATCTAGATTTTTCTTTGAAATATCCCTAATTTTAAATCGTGGCAATCCTATAAAAGATAAAGTATAACCATGCCTGAGTTGAACTGGGCGCCACATTTGTTCTAAAAGATTCTTCTCCCTTTGCTCCCCTCATAAGCTTCACCAATAACATTATGTTCCTGCACAGAATCTAGAAAACAGTACGTGGGTGTAGGTTAACACACACGAATGAATAATTTTCCAGTATTTTACTACAATGATATCTAGATAAAGTAATTCTACTGTGTATGGCAGAAATTGTTTAGAGCCTTCTCTGAATTGGGTCAAAGCTGGTGACATAGGTTACTATAGGTAGTAGTTCTAAAATGGATTTGATACTCATTACACTAGGCCAGCAACGTCATTTGGAAGGAGGTCTGCTTGTGCTTCTAGAGCAGTTAGTTGTCTTCTGCTGGGGAAAAATGTCAACATACCAAGACACTTTTCTCACTATTATGATCAAATGTTTACTAGACCCTGGTGAGATGCTGGCAATATAAGAATAAGGGAATTAGCTCCTGCTCAGGTGTGTGTGCATGCGTGTGTGTAACAGTTCCTATAGATGGCAACCAAACAAAGCACAGGATTATGTGCTCTGTGTGTAGGAACAAGAAAAAATATCTGCATTCCATCCTTAATTCCAGTTGACTCTAAGGGCACTTAAATAAAGACAATCTTCTCAATGATGTATAAAGTTGTAACTTTCCACAAAGAGCCTACTTCTGTAAAATGAAGCTATTTTCTATTGCCCGAAAATGTCTGTAATTTCCTATCTTGGTCTACCTCTGCTTGCTTTTCCTCGCAGCTAGAATGATGTCTTCCCTCTTTCTTCTTGTACCTTCTTTAAAGAGCTTTTGTTCAGAGGCCATATCATACACCATCTCTTATAGGAAGTTCTTTCTGACTTTTCTCCTCTCCAAAAAAAAATGTGATCTTTGTGTCCTTTGAACCATGGAAATTCTACATTTTGCTTTATGTTAATAGTTATGTCTTAACTTATCCCTCTTCTAACTAACTGTAGATTGATGGAGGAAAGGGCTGTGGCTGACAAGTTCTAATTTCTTTTGGGGCCTGAGCAAGGATATAACAAATACTTGTTCGATTTAACCGCACTGAGAAAGTACACATAGATATGATGCCAAGACTAGTCAAAGACAGTTTCTCAAGAAAATCTCCCATCTATTATCTACTCTCATAGGATTACATAATCCTTAACAACACTTAGTTTAGTAGTTAGTGTGCATGTATTTGTGTAATATTTATTAGTATCTGCCTCCCTGATCACAGTATGAGTGCCAAGACATGCTCAGGGCCTAGTGGAATGCCTGACATCCAGAAGGAAGGAAGGAAGGAAGGAAAGAAAGAAGGAAGGAAGGAAATTGAACTAGAATAGAAATCAGGACATCTAATTTCTAGTTCAGATTTACCCATAACATCAGTCATAACCCTTAGGAGAAATTACTTTACTTCTTTATAACTTTATTTTCCCTGCCCATAAGATAAGGCAATTGAACCA
>CAUYSK010107407.1:0-13762 GCA_963575035.1 Avahi laniger | reverse complement strand
AGCAACCTCACACTCCTGGGCTCAAGCGATCCTCCTGCCTCAGCCTCCCGAGTAGCTGGGACTACAGGCATGCGCCACCATGCTCGGCTAATTTTTTCTATATATTTTTAGCTGTCCAATTAATTTCTTTCTATTTTTGGTAGAGACAGGGTCTCGCTCTTGCCCAGGCTGGTCTCGAACTCCTGAGCTCAAACAATTCGCCCGCCTCGGCCTCCCAGAGAGCTAGGACTGTTGAATTTTTTGATGGCTTTTTCTATTGGTTCTAATCTTTGGAAATCAACCCTTTAGCTCAAAATTTGGTATAGATTAAATTATATTTACTGTTACTTTTACTCTTTCTTCATGATATTTATATATTACTGTTTTAGTATTATTGTGTTGACCAAAGTTTTAAAAGTAATGTTAAATAACGATGGTGATGGCATGCCTGGGTATTTTGTTACTGGCTTTAACAGGAATGCCTCTAGTGTTTAACAGTTAATTATAGCATTGGCTACTGGTTTGAAACAGATTTTTTTTTTTTTTTCTTTTGAGACAAGAGTCTCACTCTGTTGCCCGGGCTAGAGTGCTATGGTGTCAGCCTAGCTCACAGCAACCTTAAACTCCTGGGCTTAAGTGATCCTCCTGCCTCAGCCTCCCAAGTAGCTGGGACTACAGGCATGCGCCACCATGCCCGGCTAATTTTTTCTATATTTTTAGTTGTTCAGCTAATTTCTTTCTATTTTTAGTAGAGACGGGGTCTCGCTCTTGCTCAGGCTAGTCTCAAACTTGAAACAGATATTCTTGATCATGCTAAGAATACACCCTTCTATTCCTTTTTTGGTGTATGATTAGGTAGAAATGGTTGTTCAATTTAATCACTTTCCCCTTGCATATTTTGGAAATAATATAGTTTTATTTCTTTAACTCATTTGCATGAAGTTGTTACTATATTAAGCTTTCCTGATATTGACTATTCTTCCCTCCTGCCCCACTGGGTTATGGAGGATGACTTGTTTTAGTATATTATTCAATTCTATTTCCTTACCTAGCATTTTCATTTTTTAATATGGTCTCTTCGCCATGTTTAATATCAGGCTTATTTTGCTTTGTAGAATGAATTGGAGAGCTCTCCATCTTTTGCTAAGCCATGGAATAGCTTAACGTTATCAGTATTATCAAATTCAAAATAATTAACTAGCAAAAACACTTGGGATTAGTGTCTTCTTTGGGTACAGGGGCAGTACTTTGATAAGGATTGCAAATTTTTTTCTCAATTAGCAACATATACATTTTCAGAAAAGTATGCATTTCATTGAGATTTTGAAATTATGCCTATTGCTCTGCATGAATTTTCTATTATTTTAAAATCTCCTCTATATCTACTGCAGTATCCCATTTCTTATTCCCATTATTTTTCTCATTTCTTCCTTTTATTTCTCAAATAGATTTGCCAGAGGTTAGTCTACCGTTTGTTTAAAAACAGAATCAGCTCTTGGATATATTTGCTAATTTCACCATGTTTCTGTTTTCTAATTCATTTATTTCTGCCTTTATCTTTGCTATTTTTTTCTCCTGTTTTCCTTAGGGGCTGTTTTTATTCTTTTTTTCTAAGAGCTCAGGCTGAATGCTTGGTTTATTCTCTTTTTCTCTCTCCCTTTTTAATAATAAAAGCATTTAAGCCTATGAGAATAGTGCCAGCTGTCTCCCATAGGTTTGGTTATGTGGCGTTCTGGTTTTCAATGCTTTCTAAATATTTGACACTATATTCTTTATTTCTTCCTTGACCCAATGGCAATTTAAGAGAGTGCTTTACAATTTTTCAAGTGGTGGGTTTTTGTTTTCGTTTGTTTAAATTTACAATATTTTGGCGAGGTTTACTGCATGGTGATCAAAGGACTCCCCGACTGGCAGAATTTCTGTTTTGGGTAGCATGTGAGTTCTTGCAGTTGGTTACTGGTAGCTGACAGAAATGTTTGCAAAGCATATGCTCACTTGCAAAGCCCATGTGCTTTTTTAAAGTTTTTGTTTGCCATAATGTTATGTCAAATGAAAAAGGATATAAAGTTCAGTGTGCTTGTAACCGTGTTCAAAATACAATATATTTACATACATGCATGGAAAAAGACTATGAGGAAATACACAGAAGTACTAAACAGTGTTGGGAATTTCCAGTTTGTGAGATGAGTAATTTTTACTTTCTTTACACTTTTCTGTTCTTATCAAATTTTTTATATAACCATAAGTTTGACTATTTTAATAATAAGATGTAAACGTTTATTTGCCCAAGGTTTGGTAACAGAAATGCTCTGCTATTGAAACTGTGTTTCAGCAAAGCTCCCCCTGGCAAGAGAGTTAAGAAATCCACCAAGAAAGATTTGAGGAATAATCTAATTTGGATCCAAGAGAGCACTGACACCTGAAGGCTGTGGCCCTGGGAGGGACTCCCTGTCACTCTGGCTCTAGAGGTCCCCTCTGGAGGAGGAAATTGATTCCCAGGGCACCAGAAGAACCACCCCGGTTCCTCCGTGTCCCCCACTCTCAAACGAGCTCCCCGCTTGCTGTGATGGCTGAGTTTTCCCTCACAGGGAAAAGACAGGTACAGGAAAAACTGAAATCCAATCACTGCAACTGATCCGTGCAGGCTTTTATTTTCTTTCTTCCTCAACATGATCTCTAAGGTCCACTCAAAAACTGCATTTTCAACCCAAGGTTAACTGAGAGAGACCAGCTGAATTCAGAGGAACTCTGGCCGAACCCCCGGTGTGGGCCCTTGCAAATGGAAAGGGTGGCTGATGTTTGCCTCGGAGGTTCTATCGGCTTCTGCCACCCACCCCAACACCGGCAGCTCTGGAGAGGAGGTGACCAAAAACCCCAGGGAGATCCAGAAGCCTGCTCCCTGACTGCCCGCCCCGAGACAGAAACAGGGACGGAGGTGGAGGGCGAGGCAGCAGGGATGAGAAGGGATGAGATGGAGAGGGGGCGTGACAGGAAGTGTTCCGGGAGTGAGCTGGTTCCTGGGGGACCCATCCATTCACAAGCACGTGACCAGCGAATGCTCAGCCCAGGCGCCATGGCCCTGTAGCCACCTGGCCTCCTTCCCCTCAGTCTACTCCCGTTAAGGGGAGTCATCTGGCACTGGGGTCTTCCTCCTGTTTCTCTGCCCTCTGTCCTCACTGAGCTGAACCCTCTCTGCTAGCCAGTGGCAGGGAGAAGCGAGAGAAGTGTGCCCAGGGGGAAGGGGCACAGGTGGGCCACCAGCTATCTCAACCGGCATCCAATGGGCCCCCGCCCAGGCTGGTGGGGAGTTTGGGTCCACCAGAGTCAAAGGGAGGAAGACACTCCTAGAAAGTCTGGCGAAAAGAATCCTGATTGCAGTGTCCCTTTCTTCAGGGAATGTATTAAAATGGCCAAAGGCAAGGGCCGAAAGTACAGTGGCGGGCGGAGATGCCGGTGCGCCCAGTGCCGCAGCGGAGCACCTGTCTCCTGGGCATGCTCACCACCTGGGCATGGCTTAGTAAGGGGTGTGGAGGAGGGTCGTGTCCTGCCAGGGAAAAGAACCACAGACATCCTTTCTCTATAAACCTGGCAACCTGCCTCCCATGGCTTCCTATGTCCAGGCAGAGCCCCACCCACCACCTGGGTGTTCCGGGTAGTGACCTTCAAGCATGTTTACATTCAAACCTGATGCCACCTACAGGCACCAGCTTCCACTGCTCCACGAAGCGACTACACAGTGGGTTGAACCCCCCAGTTCAGAAGGCAGCCAAGGCTTGCGGCCATCGCTCTTAAGAGAAGGAGCACTCCCAGTGTCCCAGCCAGCAGAAGAACTTGTGCAGCGAGAATGGGAGTGAGCAAGTGTTTCAGCTCTAATTTTTATCTCCAAGTCACCGGGCTCTCCAGGGGATCGTGACCCACCCCAGCATCTCCTGCTTTACTTTTCTGGTGGGTGCTAGGAGTTGGGTGGAGTCAATGGATGGAGTGTGATCCTTGGATTCAGTGACATCTGGTCCAAATCCCACTACCACCCCTTGTAGGTGGTGAGGCCTTGGGAAAGCAGCCACCTTTATGACCCTCAATTTCCCTATCTCTAAAATGGGTACAGGAATGCTACTTCTCACTGGGTCATTGAATTAAAAGAGTCTGGCCCAGTATCTGGCCTATAGCAGGTGCTCAAATCACACTGGCTCTCCTTATCTTCCCCTTGCCAGGACTGGGGGATCCCAGCCTGAAGATGTCATGTACTCATGCAACATTTCAAAAGGGCTTCCTACAGTCTCACATGGATTTAGTAACTATAAATATGTATTAAGAACACACCCCAGTGGAAAAATTTTACTTGGGGTTATTTCTCAGTGAGTTTTACAAAACACAATCAAGCATATAAAATGTACTTTTGTAAATCATCTACAAACAGCTGGTGCAAAGCAGAAATTCTAGGTGAAATGAGAAGGAATTCAAGCAAAAGTATCACATTTATTCCTCAGAGGGGTTTCTCAGCTCTCAGGTCAACTTTTCCAAGAGGATTTCCCCACATGGATTTACAACAACACAGGCCCCAAGTCCCGGGTTCATGCCAGAGCGCTCTGTCATGCCGTTTCTTCGCTCAGAACCCTGGGTACCCCCCAGG
The DNA here is from genome assembly GCA_963575035.1 of Avahi laniger. Taxonomy (NCBI): domain Eukaryota; kingdom Metazoa; phylum Chordata; class Mammalia; order Primates; family Indriidae; genus Avahi; species Avahi laniger. The sequence continues at coordinate 9,153 of CAUYSK010107407.1, read as the reverse complement.
CTTCTGGACGAAGTCTAAGCCTTCTGACACATTCCCAGTAGCCCCTACCTCCTGCCATCCCACCTGCGCCAGACCGCCTCTGACTCCTCACGTGCGCTGTGCTGCCTGTGCGTGTTTTAGTCTCCTGTGCTCCCCTCGCCTGCTGAGACTCCGCTAACCATCACCTCCACCAAGCAGTCTTCCCTACACCCACCCGTGCCCCCAACACATTCTCGCGTGTGTATATCCGATATCTAGTACCTTTTCTGGATTGGGGGCTTGCTGGGGAAAGAGACCATCTCCTTCACCTTTATGTCACAGAGTTGGCACGTGGTAGGTACTTAGCAAATGTCTGCTGATTGAATGAAGGAATGAAGAAATGGCAAGGGGAGATTTTTAAGAGAATAGAGAATTCAGGATGGTGCAGACCTCTCTCCTGACTTCGCAGCCCTGTGGTCCGCAGATAACAATGATACCCATGCATTACGTAAGCACAGAGCACAGCTATGAAAAGTAGGCTCGTGAGCCCATTTCACAGGCTGGGACACCAAGACTCAGGGTACTGTGGCTCATCAGGGCTGAGACGGTAAGTTCAGACCGGCAGGCACGACTCTTCTGGTCCTGAGTCCTGTGACTTGGTGGCGAGGTCCTCCCCTTGCCCCTGAGCCCACTTCTGTGGGGACCTTTCAGCTCGGCACCTGCCTGTCGGGAGAAGGGTGGCTCTGGGTTTCCGTGCTTCATGCAGATTTCTATCCTACAAAGGACACAGTTGAGAGAGCTCCCCAAGGCTGAGAAGGTGCCAGGTCAGAATTCTGAGCACACACTGGGGCAAACACTGGACTCCATCTGAAGCCACCAAGAGCCAAGACTGTCACCCTTGGACCCAACATCCCCCACACTGCTAAGGGGGGTGGGGTCTCACAGGGCACCAAAGCTACCCACCACTTGTGCCCTTGGTGGGCCCAATGCCATCAAAAGTGGACCTGTTTTCCCGAAATCTCAATTGGCTACAGAAGCACAGTGAAGCAAAGTTTCATCTGAATCTAAGGTCGCAGAATGGGGTCTGTGACACTGTGTCACAAACGGGGTGGGGCGACGAGGACACGCCATTCAGGGAGAAGAGGGAGGTTCGCTGATAAGAGATCTCATCCACCATTCAGATAACAGGAGCTAAAATGACAAAGGAGCCAGGAGCCGATGCTGGCGCTCTGAGAGAAAGGAAGAGCATATTAAAATTTAAACAAAGCCCACCCCAGGGGAAACATTCAGTCTCCCTCTCCCAACCTGCGCCTCTCATTTCCAGCACACAAGTCATCAGGTTCATGTACACCGAAACGTCCCTCATCTCAAGGGGCTGCGGTTTTGTGTTTTTGTTTTCTGTAACCCATACGGGCAGCAGCTGGCATGCTGTGTCTCGCGGTGGGAGGCAGCTCGGGCCTCCACCAGCCCCTGTGGCCTTCCTGGCAGGCCTGAGAAAGGCGGCAGGCCGGACTGGGCCCCAGCTGGGGTGGCACTGGCTGGCGGGGGGTACGGGGGGCTGGGAGCCAGATGATGGGCAGGGAACCAGAGGAGAGGGGAAAAGCAGTGATGCGCCCAGATGTGGCCGGTCTGAAAGTAGACAGTGGCCTCGGGCCAGCGAAAAGGAAGGACGGACACTAAGAAGCCGGGAAGGTCTACCACAAAGTGCTCACTGTTAAGGAGGAGGAAGAGGGAGGAAAAGGAGGAAGAGCTGGTCAGGAGCAGGAACAGGAAGGCCCAATTTAGACCACGCAAATGCTACTTCCTCAGTAATCCCATCAAACCTCCCTCTGTTCCTCCACCAAGGCGGTGACGAGGAACTGGGCTGCAAGGGGCTGACAGTCTGGGCAGAGGCACTTCCCTGGCAGGAGCCCTGGGCCACAGCCTGAGGCCTGCACAGGAAATCCTCAGTTCCCTCTCACCACCCCTCACAACAGCAACCTGGCCCGCAGGGCCGGCCTTGGCGTTTGTTCTCGGTGGTCTCCGCAGTGAGGGCAGGATGTTTGTGTTTTGAGCATCCTCTTGGAAGAGAGACCAGCCTAAGTTCTCTGGCAGATTCGGGAATCCTCAAAGCTAGTTGCCCCAAGCATTTGAGAAGCTTTTCCCGGGAGCCACAGACCTGCCCAGCTGCCCTGGTCAGAGGAGGCAGCAGGAGGCCCAGCCTTCCAGCTCCCATTGCAGAGGGGCAAGGACGGGCCCAGAGGCCTTTCCCCGGCCATTTACTCTCAACCAACATGTGTGAAACATGTGCAAAGAGTGTCTTTTTTTTTTTCCCTCGGAGCCGGAGTCTCATTCTGTCTCCCTGGGTAGAGTGCAGTGGCGTCATCGCAGCTCACTGCAACCTCAAACTCCTGGGCTCAAGCGATCCTCCTACCTCAGCCTCCCAAGTAGCTGGGACTATAGGCGTGCGCCATGACATCTGGCTAATTTTTCTATTTTTAGTAGAGAGGGGGTCTCGCTTGCTTAGGCGGGTCTCAACTCCTGAGTCAAGCAATCCACCTGCCTCGGCCTCCCAGAGTGCTATGATTACAGGCTGAGCCACCGTGCCTGGCCTGGAAAGAGTGTCTTAAAGATCACAACCATGTTTCAAAAGAATAAGACTTGGTATTCAGCTAAAAGGAATAAAAATACTATATGATGTCTCTGGAGGGCAATTTAACCAGCTAAATCTTTAGGATGTGTCCCTGGCCCAGTGATTCTTGTCTAGAAATGTATTCCAAGAAAATAATCAAGGCTCTGGGCAAAAATAGCCAAGGATGTTCACCACAGCGGTCTTTATAAGAGAGAAAAAGAGGAAACACCTAAATGTAGGCGACTGCTTAAATAAATGATGGTCCATCTGTACAAAAGAACTATGCAACTCTTTGAAGTGACGTGGAGAAGAATGTTTGACCCAATGGAAATTTTAATCATATGTTGTTAAGTAAAAGCAAAAGAAGAAAAAAGAAAACAAAACAAAAAAGTAACAAGAAGGTACAAACAGTATGATCTCATCTTTTTAAATTAAAAAATATGCTTGGAAGGGTATATAACATACTAAAATATTAATAATTGTAGGTGGTTTTTATCTTCTTCTTTTTGCTTGCTTATATTTACTAAATTTTCTGCAATAATCATCAACTTCCTTGTAACAACAACAACAAAAAAAATCAATAAAAGCTATTTTCTAAAACACAAAAGGAAGAAATCCAAGACCCAAGAGACTGTTCATTCCTTGAACATTAAAATCTGAGCTGGATTTAAAGAAAAAAAAAAATACTGGACAGGCCGGCGTGCTGGCTCACGCCTGTAATCCCAGCACTTTGGGAGGCTGGGGCGGGAGGATTGCTTGAGGCCAGGAGGTCGAGATCAGCTTGAGTAACATAGTGAGACCCCATCTCTAGAAAAAAGAGAACCACTGTGCCTGGTCCCAGCTACTCAGGAGGCTGAGTCAGGAGGGTCCCTTGAGCCCCTGAGTCTGAGGTTGCTGTGAGCTAGGCTGACACCACTGCACTCTGGCCTAGGCAACAGAGTAAGACCTTGTCTCAAGAAAAACAACAACAACAACAAAAAACTAGACAGAGACATCTTAAAACCACCTGAGAACATTTTCAAGGACTAAGAGGTAGTTTCCAGGAAAGAGCAATTAGGATCGTCCAGAAGGCCCCAGCAAGTGTAAGAAGGGTGAGAACCACTTGCAGGGAGCCATGTCCTCCGGAAATGTCCATGAATGCTCAGGACCCAACTTTTCTGTACAGACTCTTCGCATAACTGCACTGGAGCAGGGAGATGAGGCTAGCAGAGAGGCCATGGTGTGAAAAGGCAAAGCAAATGTCACCTTTGTCCTTGTTTAAGGAGAGGACAATGGCCATTTCTTTAGACAGTGAATTCAAAGGGGAGGGGCAAAAAAGGCCAGTTCCTGAGCTGAGATTTATTCCTCTAAGTGGTAATAGGGAATGAATTTTTACAACCAAGGTAACAAAACCCCAAAATAGGAGTTTGGAAGAGAAATCCCCACAAGCTCTGTAAAGGAAGCAAAAGAACTCAGCTGATGTTTCACAGATGTTTTTCTGGATAACAAGACAGAACACAAGAAGATAATGGAGCAGAATGCTGGGGAGGGCGTTCAGAGAACCCAGGGTGCGCCGGTTACAGAAGTCGGCCTTTGCTAGGAGATGCCCTAGAACTCAAGGAAGGAAAAATTCCACAGGGCACAGACTTAATTATTCAAGCATCAGGAAAACCTACGGAGCAATGAGGAGACGTCTGAATGTCTCCAGTCCTCTTTATGATTAAAAGCCAAAAGCTTTAAAGTATCTCAAATATCAAAATGCATCCATTTGGGAAACATTTACCGGGTGCTTCCTACCCGTGCATGCACTCAGCAAATAACCAGGCACCGGTGGGTACAGCCTTTACGTGGGGACAGCACCGTGAGGTTCAAGACCACCCTCACCGACTAAACAAACAAGAATGTACAGGGTGGGTCACTAGGATGCATCCCTTGTAAAGATGCCAAGGAGACAGTGACAGAGCGTTGGGCACGCCAGCTCAGGTCCACGGGTCCTGAAAACTTTCTACTGCCATGAACACTCAGCCTGAAAGGGCCCTGCCTCTTTCTTAAGAAATGATGACTCCAACTTAGAAAATAAATATGACAGTGCACATGAGGACGACTGTCGCTGGCGGACTCTGTATCTCTTAAAGACACCAAATTCTTCCCCCAGGCCCCCACCCCGTGAAGCTATATCCTACGAATTACATGGCCAACACCTTCAGCTTTGTTCTCCACACAGCATTTCTCTTCAGCAAAGAGGAAGCAGTCGATACTCTCCTTTGAAAAACAGCCTAGGAGTTTCCATGGCACATATTATTAAAATAAAAAAGCACCTCTCCCTCCCTTTAATTAAAGAGATGCCATCCAATTGCACCTCTGGATAGAAAAAGATTTTTTAAAAAGTTATTCTTTCAGAATCTTCTATCCAAGTGACTTTAGCCCTGAAAATTTCCCTGCCATAAAACATAGTGATGGCACCAGCTTCGGGCACCAGGAATTGCTCCCTCAGCACCTGGCAGCAGCTGGTACCTACCTGAGGCCAGTTTACAGACAGAAATAAAAGCTCTCTTGAAATAATGCTAAGGTTCAAACACTCTGATAAAAGCTGGGGACTTCAAAGGTAGGACTGCAGAGCCCGTCCCTAATCCTCCCCATTGTATCGGATGAGGCTGGCAGGGTTCTGGGCTGGCCCTCATCCCCTTCTGCCTGAGCTCTGCCCCGTAGGCAGAGCCAGCTGGAGAGGCGGCCGCGGAAGTCTACACTCACTCCCTTGGCAGGGATGGGCCTAGGCCCCGGTGCACAGCCATAGTGCACAGCAATTGGTCCTGGACCAGTGAAATGTTGATTAAAAAAAAAAAAAAAAAGAGAACAAGAAAAGGAAACACTGATCAAGAAAGATGAACCCAATGTCTCTGGAGTCAGAACTGAATTCAACGCGGGGCTCCAAAGCTCACTCTCACTGTGAACTTGGGCAAGTCATTTCTGACTTCCAAGCTTCAGTTTCTGGGTCTAAAAATGATAACCTTGCACTGGTTTCTGGAGAGAGTAACTGAAATAGCCTATGCGAGCCGAAATGAGAGAGCCTTCTTCTCTCCCTCTTCCTACCCTCCTCTCTCTCGACCCCATCCTCCTCCTTTTCTTCTTTAAAGATATTAGGTAGCATACGCACAAGGTACAAAATTGAAAATGCAGAAAAAGGTACACAGTGAAAAGACCGCCCGCACTGTGGGAAACCACTGTTACCAGTCTCCCAGGTATCCTTGCAGAGCTACGGCGTAGCCAGGCGTTCTGTCCCTTACCTTCTCACGTGAGAAAACATTACCGTCTTAGCTGGTACACAGTGTGCAGCAGCACATAGGGAGCTTTCACATTCATTCTTACGGCTGCACGGAATTGCGTTGTATGGTGATAGGGTAATTTATTTACCAGTTCTTTGCTGATAGACATTTTGCTTATTTCTTTTGCCTTTTTTTTTTTTTTTGCTTTTATAAGCAATGATGCTGCGAACTATCTTGAAAAATGCATCATTTCACATGTATGAACATTGTCTGCAGGAGAAATTCCCGGAAGTGGAATTGCTGGTACACTTTTAATTTTAATAAATACTGTCAGATTTCTCTCTATAAACGTTGCACTGATTTACACTTTTATCAGTTACGAGAGTATCTGTTCCCCACCGTGACACCTGCACAATGAACTTGCGTTTCTCTTACTGCTAGTGGGCTGTACGTGCTCTCGTGTGGTTTAGAACCCTCTGTATGTCCTTTTGTGAGAACTGTCCATGTTCTTAGCTCACTTTAAAAATTAGGTTGATGGTCTTTTTCTTATGACTTGTTGGAGCTTTAGATATTGAGGAAATGAGCTCTATCTATGATATATGTTGCCAAATTGTTTCCCCAGTTTTGAGAACTGGCAGACTCCTTTGACTTTGTTTATGACAACTTTGCCACATAGAAATTCTTCACTTGCGTAGGGTCAAATATTAATATATTAATTTTTCTTTTATGGCTTTTGGGTTTTAAGTCATACTTAGAAAGTAGTTCCCCTGAGTTGATTTTTTATGTTTACCATCATTACTGCATCTGAAATTTATTTCGTTATAATGTGTTCATTGTTTTTTTAGATAGCCAGCTAGTTGCCTCAAGTTATAAATTTTTAAATGCCATCTTTTATAGTAACTTACCTTGAAGTCCCTTCTCCTTCTCCTCCAACCCAAGCCCAGTTACCTCGGAATCACGTTCTTTCTCTCTACGGCCTCCCGCCCCTTCATTCAACCGTGAGCTGAGAGCCGAGCTGCGGTGTCCATGACTGGCCGCCACACACGCTGCTCAGTATGTTAAGCAAGTAGAGACCCCAGAAGCATCATTTTACTTTACTGTGAAGGACAGTGAGATCCAAAGAGGTGAACTGGACTTGTCCAAGACTATCGGGCAGGTTAAAGTATATTCTTGTCATTTTTTTATTACTATTCAAGAAGAGAAGTATTGGTTTTGCCATAAATTTCGTTCAATCAATAGATCTCTATTAAATGACTACTCTGCCCAACAGCGCACCAGGCATTGGGGCTCCAGAAATGAATGACACAGCTCTGTGCTTTCCAAAAGCTCAGAGTCCAGTGTGGGATCTGAACACATCTACTCACGGACTAACAGGTAAGGCAGCAGTGGCCTGCGAATGTGGACAGACTGGTTCGTTTCGCAAGACGTGGCATGGGGAAGGGTCAGAAGATACCAAGTTTTTAATTGGGCCTGACATGACTAGGACTTTGAGCATTGAGAGAGGGCATTTAGCAATAAGGCAACAATGGGACAAAGCAGGGTGTCTGGTGGGAAGTAATATGACTTAGCTGTGGGTGGAGCCACAAAGAAAAGAAAAGGTTTCTCTGAGAGTCTGTGGTCACTGGCAGGCTCTTATGTGGGTTTGGGCTCTGGTTCTTCAAAGTGCAAGCTAAGAATTATAAATAAACGGATCCATCTGTAGGGCCTTCAGGTATCTGGCAGAGGGAAACACATCTTCTCCCTGGAAGAATATAATCTTATACCTCAAGGCAGTCTCGCAGATAGATTTCTAACAAATATAAGCTCATAATAAAAAAAAATCACAAAACACCGAGGTCCTCATGAAGACCAAGCCCTCATGCGTGGGAGTCAGCAGAAGCACCAAACAACAGAAATACACCTGCAAATATTTCAGATATTAGAATTACTGGATGTAGAATATAAAATAAATACGTTTGACATGATCAAAGAAATAAAATGGGGAATTAAAAACACGAGCAAGACTTTTTTTAAAAAAGACCAAGCATATTTGAAAAGAATAAAATAGAAACACAGAAATAAAAAATATAATCATCCAGATTAAAAACTCAATGGATGAGCATCAGAAATAATAACTGCAATAGACTAAAACATATTAAATATATTAAATCTGGGAGTTAATATTGATACTAAGAATACCTCCATGGAAAGGCTAAAGAGAAGATTAGAGATAACTAAAGAGAAAATTAGTAAACTGGAAGACAAGTAAGAATTACCCTGAAAACACTCAAAATGACAAAATGATTAAAACTGAAAAGGAAGTTAAGAGACACAAAGGATAGAATAAGACCTAATATACAACTAATTGGAGTTCCCAAAGGAGAGACTAGAGAGAGATAATGATGAAGAAACAATATTCAAAGAGATAATGGCTAAAGATGTTCTAGAACTTATGAAAGTCACCAGTACCTGGTTTCACAAAGCTCAGTAATCTTTAATCAAATAAAATAAAATCCACTCGTCAGTATTACATTATAGTGAATTGCAAAGCACAAAACATGAACACATGCACACACGTATACACACACACACACAACCAGAGAGAATTTACCTAAGAGAACAATAATTGGGCTACCAGTTTCTTAACATCAATAATGAAAAAGACAATGGAATACTGCCTGTAACTACTAAGGAAAATAACTGTCAAGCTAATGTTTCATACCCAGTAAAACTATCTTTTAAGAATAAGGATGAAATAAAATTTCAGCCAAACAGAAACTGAAAGCTTATGACTAAAAGACTTTCACTGCATTCTTATCTCAGAAAGAAGGCCTAAGATGAAAGGGAAAATGTGAGTAAATGGTAAATATGTGGAAAATTGAAGCAAAAATTAACCATATACAACATTAAAAATAGTACCCAATTTGTGGCATTAAAGAGAGAAACAAGATGCAGCTAAACCACTGTATGACAACTGAATGTGAGTAGGGACAGCAGTGACTTTATATCAAACATTCCAAGGTCCTTGCATTGTTTGAAAAAAGATATAGATACCACCAACTAACTTTAAACATTATGCAGTTTGCATGCATCAAAAGAATGCAGTGTATAAGTTTCAAAGTAGTAAAGAGAAAATAAATGGAGTGAAGGAAAGAAGAGAAACTTTCAGTTTAAAAGAAAGAATGAACAGAGAACAATCAGAAAAAGAACAAACAGAAAGCACACGCCTGTAATCCTAGCTCTCTGGGAGGCCGAGGCGGGCGGATTGTTTGAGCTCAGGAGTTCGAGACCAGCCTGAGCAAGAGCGAGACCTCATCTCTACCAAAAATAGAAAGAAATTAATTGGACAGCTAAAAATATATA